>WAAE01020648.1:0-104114 GCA_013400495.1 Nicator chloris
AAATTACTTTTTGGGAGAAAATCAAATATTTTGCTTGATGGAAAATAATCACTTGATTTTTGAAAAAAATGAATTAATTTCTGGAAGGAAAATTTGAAAGTATATGTATTCTTCTGTGATGAACCTTCTGTTTTGTGGTACCTCTGATCAGAAAACTTATTGTACTGTTTTTTGTTTTTTTTTTTTTTGGGATAGGCTTCAAATTACTAATATTGTGATAGTAGCCTAACTGAAATGCCTATAGAACAGGAGAAGTCTGTAAAGAAATGTTGGTGGTATATTCCTGTGTCTACCCTTATTTAGATTTGCTGCACAGCTGCTTTTATAGACAGTGGAGAAAAGAGACCATTCACTTAGAGGGAACTTCATTGGGGAAAAGAAAGTGATTGAAAGGAAAATGCTATTATAAGTCATGTGAGTCTAAGCCCATTTTTAGACTCAAGTGCTATTTTTCAATATAGAATGGAATATAAAAAAAAAAATTTTCTCCTCACTTTTGCCACATCTTAAGCAAGTCTTTTTTACTGAGAATTTGCAAAATTATATTCTTTTGACCATGGATTTCATTTAACTATAAAAAATTAAGCCAGTTTCTTATAAGGTTCGTATTATGCAGTGTCGCCTCTGCTAGACAAAACTGTTCCTTTTCTCTCCTAACTCTCAGTTCTCCTCCTCCCTTTTTCCTTCCTCTTTGTGGACTTCTCCATCTTAAACAGGTGACAGCTGTATCTGATAGAAAAAACACTTTCTTAGCAATCCATGAGGTCTGCTAAGGTTTTGGGTTTGCTTTCAAACCCCTTATGTTTGAATCCCCGGGTTTAGTAAAGCTGTAGGTAGAAATTAGATGTAGTTTTGAGTAACCTTTAGCTGCCTTGCAACACTTAAAGATTATTTTATCCCCTGCACAAGCTAAAGGATTCTCACTTGAAATAATTGTCACTATTTGGCAGATCACAATGAAAGCTGCTTGTTCAGTCTTGAGCTGCTCTCATTCTCTGCCTGTGAGGAGATATTTGCCACACCTTCTTCAAGGTGGAATGAGGCTTACAGTTTCCATCTTCCTTGTTATCTCTACAAATATGCACTCAATGGCCAGCTTTTGTTGTCATGATCAAACACCACAAACATTTCTTTTCGTATGCTTGTAGGATGCACATATTCTTATAATTCAATTCAGGGGGCCTTTGGATTTGGCTTTGATTTGGAATATATTCTGTAAATTTGATTTGCTAGCTATATAAATCAACTTTTATGCCCATTTTTAAATTACTGTTTACTAAAATCAAGGCTTTTAAATTAGAAAACTATACCTGAGAAAGCAGGTATGCCAAAGAACCTATGAAAATGTCAAGTCCTCTCTGCCTGGGGGCTTGTATTTCATAAATGGGCTCAAATGAGTGTGTTGACATTTCAGTCTAGGATCTCACTGGCTGCCCTTGGGTGAAGCTGCAGGTTCTTGGCACATCCCTCAAACACATCTGTCAGATCCATCAGACTTCAGTTGCTGGTCGATCGTGGCCCATGTTTTCATCAGAGCAAACTCACTACAGATCTTTAGCCTCTGGTCTATTTGCTGCTCTGCAGTCCTTTCCCCATGTATGGGAGCCTGTTTTGCAACTAGGTGAAGAGCTTGTATTGTTTTACTTTAAATGAATGCTTTTCCAGTTTCATTCCTTATGCTTTCTTGTTGCTGACCTGCAGTCAGTTATGGTTGGAGTACAGTTCCCCATAGTTTCCAATGGCAAGGTTCTACACAGACAGAAGCTCTCTGTTTTGCAGCCATCTGTGGAAAAATATCTCACTGTTATGATACATATAGTCTGGGATTTGTTTTCCTCTCACTACCTGTGGCCTTTTCAATATTCCTGTTTGTGCAAGCAGAACTTAACCATCAGCATGGCAGTATTTACCTCTTGTTCTCCTACATGCAACGTGTTAAGTGACACAAAACCAGATGTGCATAATAATAAGGGGGTTTATCACCTAGAGATTGATGTAAAGAATGCTTTAATTATTCTAGTTGGTGTAGAATTACTGTAAAAATTAAATATTTTAAAGAATGAAAGACACATGCTTAGTTTAGAAAGTATATGGTAGTGAATGGATACTTGAATCCAATATTATTTAATCTCTGCCTCAGGGGCAGAATTTGGTATTCCTAGTAATACTGATTCTGAGCTGCCTTTAGGGAAGCTGTAGAATGAAGTAATATTCACTGTAAGGAAGAACTGTAAAACATTTCCCCAAAATAGTAAATGTCAGAATTGCACAGGTATTAATCTGACATGCTGTGACATTGTTTCAGGGAAATCTGTCTGTCTTGCAGTTTCTAGATGGAGGAAAAGTCCAGCAAAGCACTCAGACTGTCTGCCATTTTCTGAATGATTGCCAATAATTATGTCCCTCTTCTGAAGTGATCTACAAGTAATTCAAACTGATGAGAATGTGAGATGTGCCAAATGATTTGGCAAAATACCAGATACCTCTGAACATGGTGGCTCCTGCTGACCTGCTATATAAAATGACACAATGTGCTGTGACTGACACTGCATAGCATTAAGCAGCATGTAGGAAATTGGAAAATGGGGTGTTTTCAAGGCCAAAGTACTGAGGCAAAATGCATTTTTGATGGATGCCTACTTGAAAAAACTTGCTATTTGTGAAATGTCATTTTGGCCTTTTGCTGTATTGGAGAATGGATTCTGTTTGGATATTAGCCTTGGCTCTGATCAGCTGAAAGATGCTGTTGAAAATATTAGAAAAGGTGGTAAATGACAGGGTAAACAGTTGGATCTGTGTAAGGTTTGTTTTCTTAAATAGGGAGGGAGAAGGAAGTGAAATTTTTCTTATGAATCCAGAGCTTAAAAAAACCCATTGTAATATTAGATATTATCCAAGACTGGGATTCTCTCTTGGATTCAGAGTTTTGAGCTTAAATTTAAAGAATAATCTCCAAGCAGTAAGATTTAAATGTCTTGTATTATTTATTAGTATTTGCCCCATGCACTGACCTCCCTGTCATGAACCCAAGAGTTCTCAGAGCAGGGGGACACAAGGTGTCAATCTGGATGTGCTAGCTCAGAAGTGAAGAGCATTTACCAGTTATCCAGACGCAAAGGGTCACCTGTGAATAGAGGCTGATGGAGGTGATTTGCCAGCTTGCCACAATGTCCCAAGAAATGCTTAATTGCCTCTGTAAAAGGTCTCTGAAAATTTTTCAGAGTTTCATTCTTCTTGTGGCTAGAATAAAGAAAAGGGACAAGTGGAAGCTGCATATCTAATAGGATCTTACAGACTTGGGTTCAGATTAAGAGCCTGTGGAATTGGATGGAAATTTTAGACCTAAAGTTTATGAAGGCAGCTTAAAATGTTAAGACTAACAGCCTTATCATACAAGGAACTAAAATGATTGAGTGTAGTATTCATATACTACAGCTAATTTAATTTGTGTTTCTAATAAGTTTGATTTTTCAGTAGTGCAAAGAAATACATGTTTTTGCTGTGGTGGGGATTTTTCATAATTTTGGTTTTGTTGGAGCAAAAGTCTGAGCAAGTTGCAAGTACTTCAGGAAAAATTCAGGAAGCACTAGTTCAGAAACAGTCCCAAGTATCTTTTCTACATGTTTAGGGCTATTATGATTTACATGCCAGTGATATTTAACTTCTGTGCTGTTTCAGCTGCCCCTCTTGAGAAGCAAGACTGGAGCCAAACCTCTCTCCAGTGCTCACCCGGCTCTTTCAGTACTTTCATAGGTATCCTGCTGAATTTTGTGTGTTACAACTTGAAGTCTGACTACAGCACCAAATGAAAGGGAAATTGTACCTTGTTCTTATTCCCTAGGAAGGGAGAATAGTCTACATTTCAGTTTAGCTCAGTGAGATTAGGCTATTGCTCAAGAGATTCCTGGGGGAACGGGAGCAGTTGAAAGAGTATAAATGAGATGGGAAGGGATACTGTCATCTACATCAAAAAAAAATGCCCTACATTGGCAGTGAGAACAGAAGTGAATTATGTGATAGCAGTTCAGTGGCATTATCCACCTCTGATTTCCCTGATTGGATACCTGAGCTGGAAGCTCTGCAATGGCTGGAGAGCTGTCTGAACCATGTCATACACGTGAGAACACTCCAGGGCTTAGACAAAGGCAGTTCATTAGGTAAAGCCAAAGCTGAATGCACAAGCAAAGTAAAATAAGGAATTCATTCTCTGCTACCTGTGGAAAGGCAGATATTTAGCCATTTTCAGTGAAGCTGAGCTTCACCATATGTGATGGTTGCTTGAGAATCCTAGGATTGTACTTCCAAACATCACCCTCTTCTTGCCCCACCTCCATAAGCAGAGTGTGACGTGATATGGTATGGAACATCCCTGTGGTCAGCTGAGGTCAGCTGTCCTGGCTGTGCCCCCTCCCAGCTTTTCCTGAACCCCCAGGCTCCTTGCTTGCAGGGAGCATGATAAATGGAAAAGGCCTTGATGCTGGACCAGCAAGAGCTAAAACATTCCTGTAATTTCAAGACTCTTCTGATCACCTGTGCAAACCACAGCCACACATGGTACTGTGACATCGTTATGATTTGCTGTACTTTTCATACAACAGCAAGCATTTCCAGTGGTCTTGCCACTGTCTTCCATGACTGCTGTGATCTCATAGGACAGCTGCTCTGGGACTAACACTTTTGTTTCTATAAACTTAAAATTTTTAAACAGCTTTACAAAAACGTGGTGCTGTCAAAAATGGTAAGATCAAAGTGGTACTGAACCTTCTTTTTCCTTTTTTTGGGAGTTGTTTTGATGCACAGCAGTATACGTGTAGTGGAGAATATGAGACCAAATAAACAGGGAAAAGAAGTCCTATATCTTATGAGCAGTCTTGAGAAAAAGAATGCTAATTTTTGATGAAAGCTAATCAGTATTACTGTGAGGTTTTATGTGTTTGTTGTCCACCATGACTTCCCCATTATTTAACCCTGTTTTTATCTGCAATTTTGTTTTAAACTTGTAGGTTTCTACAACCTTTCCCATCTTTCATCACTGGCCCAAATTTAACCAAGAAGTTGCTCATAATTCTGGTGTTTTACTACCAGGTCATTTTTAATGAATTCTGATTCCCCATTTCCTAACCATGCTTTCCTCTAACTGGTTCCAGGACTATGTTTCTGTGTAGACGTTATAACTTTTAGAACTGCAAATTTAGGTAGTACTTTTTTGCCTGTGTCTGTTTTATGTGCAGTTCAGATCTCTCTAAACCAATGTTTGTTACTCTGTGTTTGTAGAATCTCCTCAGGTGTATGGAACTTTCATATAGGTGGAATTTGATATTAAAGCTGACTCTGCATATATTGAAGTCAATGGGGATAATCTTGGATGCAGAATTATTCATCCACTTAATTTTTTGCAAGATTGAAACCTATGATTACAGCAATTATTTTAAGCTTTTGGTTTTATGTCAATTAATGTTGAGTGGGCTGAAGTTATTTTTAAGGTGAATAAGTAGCTAGCTTATATTGGCTGGAATAGGGGTGGTAAGGGATAATTTTGTAAGCCAAATGATAGAAATGGACAGATTTTTAGAATTTTTTTAAGAGAAATTGAGAACTTAATTCGTAATTTTTAATTTTTCTTCCAGCTTGTATTTTTTAAGTGTGGCTGGAGTGCAGCTTTCTGTTTGATTTTAAAGAGATAACCATGTTTGGAAGCTGCCTGCCAGACTCCACCAGGGAACTTGCTCATCAGGTTTTTTGTCCAGTCAGCATGGTTTCAAGTGTCATGAGTGCCAGTAAGCCTGTCAGGTCAGTCTCACTTCTGAGAAGTACAAAGTACTACAAAGCCTTTTATTTTCTGACATGAGAAAATGGAAAAGTTCAGTTTCATCTGTAACCCACAGCTTTATGAAGTCATTAAGTGTGAAGGCAACTGCTCTGACCTGCAGAGTTTTCTAGAAGGGGCATGTAGGCAGTGCTCAGTTACCTCTGCCACCCTGCTTTGAGTACTTGCCAGCAGGGGCAGTGGGTCAGAGCTGCCAGCTCTGTCATGGGACTCTGGTGATGCTGGCCTTCACTGCCTTGAAGGTAGAGCTGCAATAGTAATGCCTCACATCAATAGTGCTGTGGGGCAGTGTCATTAACATGGAAACTCTTGGTTTAACTTGACCATTGATTTACTCTACTGATTGATTCAGCAGTCCAGGGAAGGTATGTGGCAGCTCTGTGCACCCCAGCAGGACACTTGCAGGAGCTGGAAATGCAGGTGAAGTATGAAATGCCCGAAGTGTGATCATGTTAGCTTACAAAGATTAAGCCCTAATCTATGGTAATCATAGGTGTAAACAAAATTAACTTACTTTTCAATTTGGGCCAGAAAGAATTTACTACTTTTTATTGTCCAGGTTGGAACGACACTCAGGTTAATTTTCTTTCTTTTCAGTTCTCATTAGCCCATAGTAATGATGGATTCCTGCCAAGCAATAAACAGTGCCATTCCCAATTGCCTTTGGGCTTCTTTTTTTCTTACACTGATACAAATAGTGAAGGTAATTTTAGTTTTGATTTCTGTTAATGCTTAGTGATTTTGGCCAGTCAAAGCCTTATGTCCCATTTAATTCCGAGTCAAGACTGGGCTCAGTCATGCCTGTGGAGACTTGTCAGTTTTCCAGCCATTCATGTTCACAGCCAAGGAGTAGGAAAAATGTCTGCAGCTGAATGCTGCTCGTCCCCCAGACTGCTTTTGTCTCTTGTGTTGAGAACTCTCCTTATGCAACGTGCTTTGGCTGTGATGTAGTGCTAACTCCAGAGAGGATTTCTCCCTTCGAAATCATTACTGTCCATTATATTCTTTCTGCCTTGAGAGCTATTCTAATTATGTAAAGAGAACTGGCTTTTCATATAAATAGACATTCAAATCACAGCCTGCATAAACTTCTGTTACAAAAAACTAAGTTTCTGTCGCTTGGTGTTAATTTCCGCTGTATACTCTCTGTATAAAAGGGATTTGTGGTTTTGATTTTATACAGTGAGATTCTTTTAGTAGTTATAATTCTGTTTTTCCCAGTCATAGGAGTGGATATGATGTAGTCACACTGAAATGAAAATAGTCATTGCTGGTTTACAGTTGTTGTAGGATTTGTTCTTTGAAGGATATATTTTAGCTTCCTTAAGAATACACGGAATACTTTATTTATTAAAATACTACTACATAAAAGGAAAAAATAGAAAATTTAAAGTTGCCATTGGATGTCTGTGGAAGAACAGGCATCTCTGAACAACACATTATTTTACCTGCAGTGTAGATGGACATTCTTTGTAGCTGGGAAGAATGTTAATGATGCCAATTACCCATTTAAGACAATGAATGAGGAAGGCTGGAATGCAGGGCTCTTTTTCTGAGGGTGATGTGACTGCATGAATGATGTTCCAATAACTTTCAGTAAGATCCACATTATAGGGCTGGTTTTTAAACAATGCCTCTCATTCCCCTTTCTCTGTCTCTGAAATGGAAGCATTAGAAGGTCACATAGCATATCCATTGTCGGGAGAGGGAATCCAGAAATGAGGAGTATTCACCTGAGTGTTGTGACAGGTGGGATGAGACAGTTCTGGCAGCAGGATGTTCTGAGGAATGGGCATTGGTTTGTGGTGTTGGCAATGACACACTGCAGCAGGACAGTGTTGGAAGTTCCCAGCAGTGGGGAGATGCTTGTTCTCCCCCAGGTGACCAAGAGGGTGTTGGCTGGAGCAATTGTTTTGGCATGAGCTCTTCAAAGGCTGCAGTGTTGGTATTGCTGGTAAAGCCTCTAAAGTGACTAACTTCTTCCTGTCCTTCCACTGTCCTTCGGTAAAGCAGATAAATCAAACACTAAATAGGAGACTGCAATGTCTTTCCAAGAATAAATTAGCAGATCTTGAGACTCCTTACATGTAGAAAAGCTCTGCTAAACAAAAGTTTTGGGTGTCGAAACTGGTGAAGCTCCTTTGCATTAAAGTATAGTTACTTTAAACTTAAAATACAACCTGTGTTCCATGTGAGATTATAGATTTTTTGTAGTCTCCTGCCTGCTGAGAGGGAAGCACAAACCCTTGGACTGCAGAAAGTGGCAGAGGATTGGGAAAAGAAAGCAGGGTAGACATTGTTTTTCCATGTGAGATGATGAGCCATTTGAGAGAAGCTTGAACACGAAATATAGAGGAAGGGAGCAGTGGATGTCTCACTGCTCTCACGGTGGTTATGTGCACAACACTGCCTTTCAGTTTAGAAAGAATATGTTAGTGTGGGCTGCACTGATCAAATTAAAAACAGAAACCATAGAAATGTACTCTGAAACTACTGCTTGATTAAATATTGTCTCATTCTCCAGCCTGCTCGCTGCCAGGACAGTGGGTTACAAATTGAGGCCTTGAGAACTCCCATCCATTGTTCCTCCTCTGAAATCTCCCTGACAAATTCTTCCTCTGAGTGAGAGTTCACCAGCAAATTCCAGTAATGCTCTGGGTAGTTGGTGTGTCATGTAAACTTCTCTCTTAATCCCTGAACTCTGCTGTTTCTAATTTCAGCAGAACACGTGTGGCAGGCCAGGGCTGTGGCTTATGAAACCAGCTGTTCTGTGCTAGCACTGCAGCTGTGCTAGGCCACCAGGCACTGCTCTCATTCCTTTTATAAAGAAAATGTTTATTCATCTACTCTAGTCTTGAAATGACAGGATTCATGATGGAGACACGGCATGATTTGTATAAGCTTTCCTTTCTTTTGTTTCTGTGTTTGTTCCGAATGTATGTATGGCAAAATTTAGAGAAATGGTTCAGTAATAATGCAATGATTCACTTTAAAGCCAATCTTCTTCTGGCTACTGTTGATGTCTAGCAGCAGCAGAAACTTAGCCATTAAAAAGGAAAAAAAAGGAAAAGGTCAGAACTTTTGTAGATCTGGTTGAATTACTCCAGTTTTGCAATATCTTTTTAGAAATCTGCGGTTCCTATTATTGGCATAGATTTGCTGTTGGAGGCATTTGTCTGACCCTTCTGTTTAAAGTCCATCAGAATTCCATGCTTATTATTTAGATTTTATAACTAGAGGTATTAAGTTATATTTGAGCATCATAACACAAGTTCCACAGTTATTTACATTTTCTTTTATTCTTGGTAAATTATTTGTAACTTTGCTGCTTTCTATGCAAATGAAAGATAAAAGAATTGACTTTTTTTCTGTATTTTTTTTCATTATTTCTCCTGGCTTTTGGTTGAATTGAGTTTAATAAGTAGCTATATGTATTCTTTTGGAGATAGCCTTTTTCCTATTCTAGCTCATGACTCAGCTGATTTCCAAAGACTGCATTTGGTGCTCATACTCCCCCCACCTCCTGGAAGCGAAGAATATTTAGAAGGAGAGATTTCAAAATACATTTTTAGTTCAGTAGCTTCGAATGCCGAGCTTTAATTGGCATGGCCAAATTCAAGTTCATCGCATCCAAGCATACAGAAGTGACTCAGTCTTAGCTAAAATTGCACATACCAGATATGGCATGTCTAGATGCTATTTGAAATGCTGCTTATTAAGCTGCTCTAAACAATTGCTAGTTTAACAGTCCTACAGCCCTCCCTCTTTAAATATACTCCTTAATTATTTTTAATAGGGAGAGATGTTCACCTCTTTTCTACCCTGTCCACAAATGTATTTTTTTGCATTGAGGCAGGCAGTGAGGTGGGCCCCTCCACCTGGTGGGGGATCTAGAAATACTTGAGGAACTTTTGTTTTGATTTTTGTTTGGTTTATTTTGTTTGTTGGGATTTGGTTGGTTGTGTTTGTTTTTTTAAAATTTATTTTTATACAAAGACAGGTGATTTTGTCTTTTATGTTTTAATTGGCTGTCTTGGGGGTGAAAATTCTTACAGGCTTAGGAAGAAGACTGTAGATGGTTTTTAGCTCTAATTTCTCTCAGGCCTTCATTTCTACGGTACACACTCTGCAGAAGAAAAAGAAAAAACCTAAAAAACCTCCAAAAACCAACAACAACAAAACAGCCCTGTAGAAATGAAGCACTTGCTGATGCATATTGTTTGTAGTCTGATTTGAGTGCTGCATGTTTTTCTGAGTCTTCAGAAGTCTATTGAGGTCATATGTAGTAGAGAGAAAGGAAAAGGCTGTACTGAGGCTGTTTTAGTTTTCCTTCATGTGAGGGATGAATAGAAACTGAACAGCAGGGCACAATGCTGGAATTAGAAAATAATGCAAAAAGGATTTCAGTGTCAGTATAAAAGAGGGAAGTACCAAAATGAAGTAGGTGTATAACAGGAGTTGCTGGATAACAACAGCAACATATACTCCCACCGTGTAACAGGAGTTAATGCTGACCTGCAAGAAATGTGTGATGATCTAAGGACCTCAGAATCCTGAATTACCTTTGCAGTAGAGAGGAGTTGGGTGATAGTGTGGTTTCTCTTCCCTCTGCTTGCAAATTGCTTCCCTTCCACTCCTTATACGTGTTTTTTTTCTTCTTTTTCTGCAAGCAGCTTCTCTGTTCCGCTTGCCTTGTGTTCAGGCTCTGCCCCAGGTGGCTGATGCTTCTCTGTAGAAAAGCCTAAGGCTGCACTTCTTATTTAATCTTTGCGAGTGTGTAGCATGAATCCATGAAGTTTTCTGTTTTAAAATACAAGCATGCCTTGAAAGCTTTCATAAGTATAGATAGAGTACATTTGAAACCTTGTACCAGTATCAATTACCTCTTTCTTTGTCTATTTAATGGTAACTTTCTTTAAATAATATGCTGTGACATCTTTATTATCCTTTAGTGATGAGGACAGTGAACACAATAATAATTTTAAGCCTCGGTAGGTTAATGGAGTAAGGCTTGTCACCATACATTATAAAAGCAATCAAAAGTGTTTTTAATGATCTTCAGTGTGAGTGTGAATCCCAGCTTTATACAGCTCAAACTAGAATGACCCTTACAACATGTCTTACTGGTTTGGAAAGCCAGTAGAGGAGGAATTTTCATCTTCTGTCCCCAAACAGAGGCAGTTTGACTGTACGTCTGAGTACTGCTTGTGTAGGGACAAGAGAAATTAAATGGGATAATATTTGAGGCCATATTTTACTTGGCCACCCTTTTTGCTGTCTCTATATCTGTCATGACTTAAAACTATGGCTGAAAAGAAATAGAGTAAATCAAGGATTTTTTTGTTTTGCCAGGAGTCAGATTCTGTGTGGTCAACTCAAGCCAAAGCGAATCTATAAAGTGTTAAACAGCAGTGACAATAGACATTTCCTGCAATATTTATAACACTACAAGAAAAATTCTGCTATTTTAAGTTGTGAAAATCTCCTGAATGGACCTGTTAATTTTGGTTGCTTTATATCAAGTCCCACTTTTCTCTCTGAGGCTATTTATAAGTGATCCTGGAGGAATGCCGTGTTCAGTATTTAATGTATTATGTCTGCATTGCCGCTATCAGAGTGCAGGTGTGTATTACACTGCTGAGATTGGTGAGAGAAATACACAATCCTGTAGTGCCTAGGTATCTACAGATTTCCAAGTTTTCATCTTGGGGCATTCCCTAGGTAATGGATTTGGGCCTATTTATAGGCAAAGCTGGGCTCATGCCCAAACACACTAGTTCCTTTTTCCTGCTTCAGGATGATGTATCTTCCCTAAACTTTGTTACTGGACTTGGTGATGTCTATACCTTGCCAATTGCCTTTCTCTGTGAGGTCTTATAATGATCCAACCTATTTTTTCCAACCCATCTAACCTAAAATATAAAGCTACTCCATCTGTGGAGAGAGAGGAGAGGAAGAGCTTACTGAAATAACTTGCCTTATCTAGTGACAACCAATGAAACCTAGGGGAACAGGTTTCACTGGGTATATTGGGTAGATATTTTTGATACTGCTTACCATTGCTCTTAAAGCATTAATCCTGTCTTTTTGTGCTGTGTGTTTTCTCTGAGGAATTTTCTGACTAATTTGATGTGGTTTGAGTCTAGATTTGTAATTATAGCATTGCAATTGCATAAGGTGTGGAGATGGTTGAATTGTTATTCTGCTATAATTGGGGTGATAAAGTTCCTTCCTTTCAAAGTCCTTTTCTGAAATGGTCATGCTTTTATGAATAACTTATTTTTCCTAAAATCTTTATTACTCGTGTTTCAAAAAGCAAGATTTAAAAAATGAATTCTATCAAAGTCTTTATGCCATTTGGGATATCATGACACTGAAAACTTATGCATTGAGAAAATTATTCAAAAACTCTCTTTATACTACACTAATATCATCACCTTTATAACAGTTCAAATTTTACATGTATCTAGTAGATTTCTTTTGATATTCAAACTTTATGTGACTGATGCAGAAGATGATGCATGGATTTAAAGCTCAGCTTTGGACTGTGAGCTCTGAAGCTCAGCAGATTTGAAATTACTTCAAGTCACAAGTTAGAAGATATGACTTTTCTGCATATTTAATTTCTAATTCAGTTGGGTGAACATATTTGCTTGTCAATCCATCCCTGAAAAATTTTCAGATCTCATTGTTCAGTCTTACTCTCTTACAGTTCTGCAGATGCTGATGATCTGTTATCCACGTTCCTGCTAACAGCCTTCTCTGTTCCACGGTTTTGTCTTCCTTTCTTAAATGCCAGCTACTCTTTCTCTCAAATTTTCCAGTTAATTAACTTAATTAGGTTAAATCATGGTCTTGCAGGCAGCGATACTGAGGAGCCTTTTCTTGGCAGTTGTTTTTCTCTTGAGCAGTTCCTGTGCTTGTTCTTCCTGCTTCCCACCACTTGTTTTCCCTGATGTAGCACATTGTAACCAGATTTGTGCAAGTCAAAGAATCTCTGCTGTCTTTTTTGAAACACCAAGCAATTAATTCACTGTTCAGCTTCACGGAGCAGCTCCACAAGTGGTTAATTTGACACAACTGAAGGTGGCAGCAAGAGGGTGGGCGGGCATGAGCTCAAGGCTAGCGAGGGAGGGGGAAAGACCTGAGCTAACCCTGCTGCTAAAGGAGAGAAGTCCTGAAGCCCTATTTTCTTCAGAACTGAAGGGAGGCATCTCAGAGCTTGGTACTTTTTCACATTTTTTCAGATGGTTTAATGCTAAACACTCTGCTCTCACTATCAACCAACCTTCAAATAAACAACACTCTCCCCACCCTGCCAAATCAAACCAGAAGAGCCAAATCTTAGTTTACAGAGCTTTCAGAACTTTCTTTGCTTTCTTCGATGCCACATTCTAGTCTGTGTGGAAGTACCTTAAATACCCCCATGGAATTGTACTTTGACTTGCTTGCAGTTGTGCCATATGCTCACCTGAGTTTCCATCAGTGCCACTGCTGACTAAAGCATCGCCCTCTCTGTGCTGATGGTGCTGGGGGGTGATCATGGCCCTTGATGATGCCTTGTTCATGTGGCAGCACAGTGAATGTGTGCAGGGTAATTTCTTTAGTACAGGTGAATTAGGGGGATAATAAGAGGGCAGAAAGGCACTACTCAAACTGGCACTGCCACTGGAAGAGGTGCTCTTAGAACTACACTTGTAGGTGTTTCTTGCTTGTCACACTCGGCCTCCCCAGGAATTCTGTTTTTTCAGTTGTTTTCAATGAATAGCTCCATAGAAAGTTTAACAAAGTAACAAAATTGATTGCTTTTGACTGGTGAAGTTTGGAAGTTGGACTTTCCGTTGGAGTTGATCTACCTTTGGGTTTTACTGTTCTAAAAATGCTTTTTGGGACTAGGGGTAGGTCCATGTTATGAGGCTGTTTCCCTTGTTCCTCTCCTGAATAATAATCCTGGCAATGTGCTGCTCCAAGCAATGCTCTGGTGTGTGCCTAAGGACAGTAACAGGTTTTGAGTCTTCGTTTTCTTTAGAGGCTTGTAAGGGCTATCCTGATGAGGGCTGGTGAAAAGCACTTCTCCTTGATAGTAGCTGTGGGAAATTTTAAGGGAATCAGCAGGAATTGTCACCCACCAGAAGGGCACAGGTAACATAGGTAGCCAGTTTAGTTGAGGGTTTGTTCTATGGTGCTCTGTCTTCCCGTAAAGCACTGCACTGACGTCAATTAAAATGAGACAGAAGAGAGCAAATAACTCTTGGTATGAAAGAGGTGAAAAAACCCTTATGTCTACATTTCTCATTCCAAGTACTGGCTTCAGCAAGTTTATTCCAATCTCTTTAAATCCCTACAATATGGGTGGGATTGAAGTTAAAAATGATATTGCTTAACAAGATTACATTGGTATTTACCCTCATTACCTGGGCCCTGTCAATATGACTGGGTCACCAAGTCATCAGTGTGTTTGATTATTCTGCACTGAAACTAATTACACTGTGGCAGAATAGTTGGAAGCCATAAAAAGGAGCTGTTTCTTAGAAGCTTTTAATGGTAGCTCTTTGTGATTTTCTGGATGAGCACTGAGTACAATATCTGCTTGTCTGCAGATGCAAAGCCACAAGTCTTTATTTGTATTTTTTGTTTTATGGCTGGGATAAGAGAGCACTGAGTATTCCCCTCCCCCTGCTTCACTTCTCTAATGTGAACTTTGAAGTCACTCTAGCTGTGCAGAAAACAAAACATTTAGTTCTGAAGGGCAATTTAGAAACTTAAATATTTCTTCTGTCTGCTTTCAAATCCTTAAGCAATTGTTTGCTTTATCCGTGGCCGTCATATATACAATTTTGTCTGAAATAATGTCTTTGTCATGTAATTGCACTTTAAATACCAAGCAAAATATACAAGAGTTATATTTCTTTGTAATTCCTCTCCTCCCTTGCCATATGGTTAATAATGTTTTATGCATACCTGTGGCCTTGGCATAATTAAAAGATTTCTCTGATGTCCTTGCACTCACCCCTGTTTTACCAAGGCTGAATTCAACTTTGTGTTTGTAATTTGGGCATTTGGGAGACAGAAATTAAAGGACTTGAACCACTGTAGTACAGGAGACATAGGCATGAGAGGTTAGACCCTGTTCCCTGCAGCTGCTTGTCCCTCTGTCCTGTCAGTGGGGCTATGGGCAGCAGGAACCGTGTCTGCAGGCAGAGCACCCTCACTCTGGTCACTGTGTGACCATGCCAGGCTCTGACGGGCAGAGCGTTTGCTGGGATGGGACTCGCGGGCACTAATAACTGTGACTACCTCAGTAGCACGTGGGTTTAATTTGGAGGTCCTGGCTTTGTTTGCCATAACATTGCCTCTTTCAGTCTGCCCTTGAAATAGGATGCAGCCAAGTGAGTAACAGCGAGAACCAACTTTGATCTTCATATTTTTTTCATGAAGAAATAGTGCCCAGTGTTTCTAATTAATTCTCTTAGTAATAATTCCAGTGCCTTAGAATTTCTTTAATGAAGGATTTAGTATAAGTTTCACTACATGTGATTTTTTCTTTATCAAAGACAGCTATGATTAAACACTACTATATAAAAAAACCTTATTCTTCTGTTTGTGTAAAGCTCTATAGAAACTAATTTTTGTCCACATCATCTTGTGATATCATACTTTATTTTCATTAGATGTATTTTGAAAGGCTTTTCAGTCTCTGGATAATCTCTGGAGTTTTTTGTTCTTGAAGCATTATTCTTTCTCATCTGTATCTTTGCTTTATACGCATTGACATCCTAACCCTGACAGATCAGAGATTTGTAAATTTGTTCTTGCAAAGCATCTAAGTACTAATGGCTTCATAGCAGCAGAACTAAAGAGCTGGCACCTTTTAGTGTAGACCTGCAGAGCAAGGGCTTCTGATTTGTACAGAGCTGAGCAACTTCTTCTTGTCAAGAAATATGCGAGAGTAGTGCTGGTTTAAGACTATGGTAACCAGTAATGATTGGTCCCTAAAAGTCTCATAGTTTGCCCTATTATATGTTATCATGCTTACTCTGGCAAATCTTCCCTCAGCAAACTGCTCACCCCAAGTGAACTTTTGTTTCTCTCCTCCTTTCCCAACTCTGTTATCTCACAGGCAGTTGGCTGCAGGCTGGAGACTCATCTGTGCACTCTCTCTGTGGAAAAGGTGTAAAATCTGGGGTTTAAATACTTTAATTCTGAAACCTGGATGAGTTTTATCACATGGTTATCACTCCAGCCATATTGATATTCAGAGAATTCTGAGGTTTTGGTGCAGGATTGTCCAGCCTTGATCTCACAGGGGGACTGAAGTTTGCCTTTATTACTAATGTTTTCCAAGATAGTTCTTCTAGGAACTATCTCAAAATTAGCCTGCTTCATTTCTTTATCTTATATTTGTGTCTTTATATTTATCGTACATGTGTGCTTGTGTGAGCAGGAGTTGGTATCACTAAGGGGTGTATGAGGTAGTGATACACCTTTATTAGATTAATATATTTTCACCAGAGGTTTTAAGAACTTTGGATCCATTTGAAAAGGTGATGACTTATACATATAACTAACAGAGGGCAAAGTCTTCAAGTATATTTTGCCATCTTGTATAATAACATACATTACACTAAATAATATATTACACTAAACATGAATATTTCATTCCAAATCTTCATAGACAAATGTGTGTGAATATTATTTGACATATCATTTGCTCTTTTGCTTGTGGACTCTGAGATAAGAAATAGAAATGTTTCTTCATATGGTTAATCGCATAACTCCCCAGGATCTAATTTATGTGGCTGAATATGGATTCAGCAGTCTAGTTTTAAGTATCTGCTCTTGGCTGTACTGATCTTTAGCATTCTTTTCTTATTTTAATGAAGAATTTAACCTTTTAGTTGCTACTTCTTTTCAATTGGGCTCATTTCAAAAGGAAATGGTTGCACACTGTTTCATACAAACAATTCTTTTGCGTCATATTTTCCCTGAGACCAAAATAATGGCATGTGAATGTGTGCCTTTTTTCTTTCTGCCAGAGGACCAGACAAAAAGTAGTCAAAATCTATGGTAATGTTATTTTGTTCAGCTTTAAGTAGTTTTCCACTCTTTTCACTCAGCAGAATAAACCAGACCCGTCTGACCCAGAGCCAAGAACAACAGTAATGCCTCCTCTGTCTTCCTCATTCTCCTCCCTCTCTCACAGAAATAAGAGCAGTATTTTTCTTTATTATTTGGTAAGCACAAACAAGTTAAGGCCCTGCATCAAATATTTTTGAACCCTTTAACATTTCTGAAGTATGATAACCTCTTTAGTGTTGATAATGTGATGAATAGTTTACTTATGTCATGCTTGTAAAAGTTTCCGTTGCTTTTATTGGTGGTTGGAACCACTGCCAGAATGCCTGAATAATCACCAGAACAGCTCTTGGGCTGCAGATGAAGTCAATATTTGCTTGTGCTTCAAGTTGTGGTTATGTTTGTGTGGGAGCTTAAAACAGTGTCAATAAATGCTATGCAGCCATTTTTATTTGGAACACAATAGTAACTTAGGCAGTGTCGACTGTATTGTAATGGTACACGAGAGATACGCTCCTTACTCACTTTCTTCTAAAACGTGACACTGAACTAAATGTTAACTTAGATTATTTTCACTTTAATAGTTCGTGAAGTCTCAAGGGTATAAAGAGTAAAAAAATTCAAATTTGCCTGTGTGTTAATGCACGAACTAAAACTTACTATTCTAGCTTAATAAATCTGGCAAGAAAATTATTTTGTTTCAGATCTCTTTTTTTAATTGTTTTTATTTTTGCATTGAAAGCCCAACTGAAAATACCTGCTGGGGCACAACAAAAGAAAAACTCTCGAGGCATGTTTGGATTGTAGATCATGGTCTAGATTTCACTTTTGTGTGAGGATGTTAAGAAGGAGGTGACTGGAAGGGTCACATGTTCGGTGCTCACTGCTGCTGCTGGCAAGAGGAACAAAGCAGGACTTTTTGATATTTTAATTGTACATTGAAGTAAGAAGGTGGAGGCGAAGGAGGAGGGAGCAGACTCAGTATATACTGCAAAGGAAATTTGCATCCATATGAGATCTCTGGTGTATGAATGGCAGCTTTCACAGCCATCTGTTCTTTTGTTGGGGCTGCAGCAACTTGCATCAGTTTGATATTTGCTGATGTGGGCTAAACATGTTTAATAAGCTCCTGCTGAAACCATAGGCTGCAGCAAGTCAATCCTGTATTGTTCCTAGACAAATCTGGATGATTATTGTGGTGTACATCCAGTCAGCAGGCTTTTGTCCATCCTTTTTATGGGGAAGATTGTGGCTATTTTGACATGTTTATCTGCTAGTATTGGCATATTTTAGAGATCAAGGAGTTTTATTGCAGGGAGAGGAGGAATTCTGCTGTAGCTGGGGTCAAGAGCTTTGCCCTTTTAAGTGGGGAGAAATCTAGGGAGGGAGCAGAAATTGACAATGTGATGTGATATTTCTTTAAAAAGGGAAAATGGGTTTGAGAAGGATACAATCAAAATAGCTCTCCAACTCAACCTCTGAAACTCTGGTGGTGTCTAATAGCTGACTTGGACTCTCCAGGCTTCAGGAGTCTGTAATTGTCTCTTATCTGTCAGCCGGCCCTATGGCAAGAGGGTTATGATGCAAAACAAACATCTGTATCTAGTGCTCTCCAATGCAGTCTGCATCCCTTCAGATAAAATCCATCTCTCTAGTTGTTCCTATAAATTAATTTTAGGGAATGATTTAGCCCAGATCCTCTCCTATTGAATTTTACCAAGTTCCTCAAGCAAAACATCCAAAACAAAAAATATTGTTAGAATGCTTGAAGGCAATTTGTGTTGGCTATTGATTATTCTCTGTGGTATGGGAAAAGATGGGCCCCTTGGCTTCGTTATAATTATGCCTTTTTCAGTCTTGCCTGTCTGTGTTGTGTGTTACCACCACCCCCCTTTCAGATTCCTGTAACATGTTTCATTCTGGAAATGTAAAATATTCAGGCAGAAAACCTAAATTGAACGTTACTTTCTGGGGGAATACTGACTTGAACATATTTTCTCTTCAGACCTTTACTCTGGGCTAACAGGAGCTAGCCAGCCATTTCCTGGCTAATATGAATTGGAAAGTAATACTTTTATATTTAGTTGGTGTTAGCTTTCTCCGAATTTCTGATTTTCAGTAGTTACCTCAGATTTCAGAGCATCTGTCTGTAACTGTGAATGTGTTGTCAGAAGTTGCTAACAAGCATGTATAAGTGTGAAAACTTAAGTATCAATATTTTTAATCAAACTCATTCCTAAATTATCATAGGTTGTGAATGAATAAGTATCTAGTTTGCCATTACAATTCTTCCAGTGATGTCCCTGTTGGGCAGAACTATGACCACTCTGTGACCCAGTGACCAAGATCTGGCTACAGCAAATTTTTAAGTGTCTAATATAGAGCAAAAATACTCAATTGCAGAACTCAAACAAGCAAAGAATTCCTCAGAGATGAAAAATGTCAGGCTTATATTTTTTTCCTAGGCTTGTATTTACGAATTTCTGAGCGCAATGTTGTCTTTTAAATGTCTGACCACAATTTTCTTAGAGGTGTTTAATCTAAGGAATGTCAAGTGTTACTCCATGACTGGCTGCTCATTTAAGACCGATCTGAAGAGGGTATAAATGTAGCTGCCTTACTTGCAGACACATCAGCAATATAGGGCACCTTAGAACACAGGGAGCTCCTTACTAAAAGAAATGGCATGGTGACAGGTTTTTTCATACTTAAATCAACATCTGTGAAAGGAATAATAAATTCATGATTAAATTAGAAGTTTTCAATCACACACAATCAAGCCTTATGTGGCTGCTGAAAACATATATGGTAAATCCAAACTATTTTGACTATTTGTGCTCTGCAGGATTCAGTTATCATATAAGAATTAAAATTTTAATTCCAGTCAAAACAAATAACTGTCATTCCAGTCAAAACAAAATAACTTTTTCCTAACCCTGAGATTATGAAGGCGATAGTTTGATATAATTTTGAGGAAAGTGTAACTGATAATTGCTTTTGATGGGAGTGACTTTATCTCTGTGTCCCTTTTTTCAAAGGATCCATCAGTGTTTGTGGAATCCTTCAACAAGTGTTGAAGGCAGTTTCTGGACTTAACTCTAAAAGTTCACAAGTTTGGAGTTGCTTAATTAATGCACTCTGTCATAACTCAGTTATCCAGTAGCTGTATGAGTGTATCCAGTGTGGTGAAGATTTTCAGATAGTGTTTTGAAAGATGTTTTTGATTTATAATTGGTTGCCAAAGTTTTTTGTATACTTGCTGTCCCCATGCAGCTGATCAGACCTTGGTGGAATTTTTTGCTGTGTGACTCTTAGAAAATCAATCAAACCTAAATAAATGGACTTGTTGCATTGGCAACTCATTCCATTTAATGAGGGGTTAGAAAGGAAACCTGGTGCTCTTGAACACCTGCCTGAAGTAGCTAGAATAAACAAGCAAACCTGAAGATGTTCGAGTAGTGTTTGAAAGGTATTTGGAAGAGTAATTCTTCACAATAAATATTTCAGCTTTAACCTAGATAGCATCTAGTCACATAGAAAAATTACGTGTATGTGGCTGTATTTAATCATGAAGCAAGCCAGCCACACTGATGAACAAGCAGTTGTACGCGCACAATTTAAGCCTGTAGGTCATGATAGCTGGAGATTTTAGGCTTTGGCATTAATCTGATTTTGTGTTCTAATTTGCATATTGATGAATATGCACCATCATTTGCATAAATGACATGGTCTCTAACATCAGGTCTTAGCCTAACAACATATTTCCTCAGCAAGAAGCCAAATGACTGTGCTTTAGTCTTACAAATGCTGGAAGCCAATGCACTGGAATTAGATAAAATCTCTGTACTGTGAGTAACGGGAGGAACGTGACCCTGCACCTTTCAGTCTGTAAAAGCCGTTTGCAATTCCTTGGAAGGCCTCCTTTCCCACAGAGGTCACGTTTGCAGATAACATAGGAGGTTAGTGCTCCTACACATCTTAGGTCAATGCTCTTTTGTAGCTGGATGTCCTTCTGCCTTTTCTGTAGCTCAAGTCCTGGAGCAAATCAGCCCAGTAACTTTGGCAGTTTTCTAGGAAGGCTGGTGTTTAGCTGCCCTTGGGAAGGGGATGGTTCACTCCCAAGAGCTGTCCTGTTAGGGCACTTCCTTTAACGCGGTGACAAATCGCCCCTTCCATCTGTCCCCTGTTCCAGGAGCTTTCAGAGGTCTGGGGCACAGGCTGTGCCTGGGATTGGCAGGAGCAGGGCTGAGAGCAGGGCTGAGGGGCTGCCCGGGATGGGATGGGATGAGGGACAGTGATCTGCAGTGGGAACAGTGGGGACTCCGTGCTGTGAGGAGCCCTGAGCCTGGAGCAACCGGGAGACACCGTCCCACCAGTGGGCTTGTAGATTTTTACATGGGATTAATGGTTGGGGAATCCTGAAGAAGTGGCTGTGCCTCTCTTTATTTTTGCATTATGACCTTTTCTCAAAAGACTGCCTTTTTTTAAATTTATCACAATAGAATTTCCTCATTTTTCACAATCTACTCTAATTAAAGAAATTCAACCCTACTTTGACCCAGTCTCCACAAGTACGGGTTTCCCAGGGCTCCTACTGTTTGTTCTTCCCAATAGTTCTTGTTGGTGTTTGGCTGCAGTCTTTACTTTGGGTTTTTCTTGAAAAAGTGAAGCCCAGCTTCTGCTCCAATAGTTTTTAGGAGATGCTGAATGGAGGATGAATGTACTATGGGCTTTGGAAGACTCAGAAAGGAGTAGATGCAGAGTTAAAAAATGTCATTAGAATAGAATTATTCTGATTAATTCAGGACTTTAATTACATTTTTATAGTGTTTCAAAGTGCCTGAGATAAAAGGCCAGGCATTGGATGCTACCCTGCTTCTAGGAAAGCAAGCAGGAAGAGGAGTTGGATAGGAAAAACACATTCAAGCCTCTGGTTTAAGTGTCAGAAGTTTAGATGGAAATAAAGGATGTTTCTTCATACCTTATCTGATACAGGAAGAAATGTGAGACTCAAAAAACTGATATGCAAAATGTAAGGAATATGACTGACATGAATACTTGTATTGTTTGGCTGGTGTGTTGCAGAAGAGTAGTTTAATTTTTTTTAATTGTTGTTTGTCTATTTAGTTTTGTATATTGTGTCAAGGAAGTCTGGAATGTTCATGTTTTCTGTGAGATAATGAACAGCTGCTTATGGCTTATTTTCTTGGCTTTTCTAATGACGTTATTGTTTTTTTAGATCTTTTAGTCCCTGTAGAGCCGATAAGAGGTGAAGTTTCATTGTTACAATTTGTTTAGGAGCTCCAAACATGACCTAGGATTCTACTTCTTCGGTATTAATAACCATGGATCAAAAACACAGATGCTGCATCCCCTTCTGCTCACCTCCAAATGTCTCATATGTAAATAATACCTTCCTTCCCGCTTCCCAAAACAGGAACTCTGGTTGTAGCTCTAGTATTTTCTGGTTAGGGTTCATTGCTACAGCTCTTTTTCTGCACAGGAATGTTCACAGACTGTCCTGGCACCACACTTGACAACTGAAGTTCCTGTTTCTGCTTTGGGTTATATCCAGCTGATTTAGTTAAGTACTTAACTAATAGTGTCCAACAGATCAAACCCAAGCATTAAGGCCTGGTTTTGTGTTTTTTGTCCTGTCCTGTTCTAGGTTTTTCTCCCACTGTCCCATTCCCTTCCATTTGCTCTCTTGGGAAGTGCTGCCCAGCTCCTGGCTGTGCTCAGTCACTGACAGCAGTGGAGCCATGAAGCCTTTTCAGAGCCAGCAGAACGATGGGTTGTAGGCAAATACTTCTTACTGCAGCTTTACTTGCTGTAACAAATATATTTGGGTGCCCTCATCAAAAGGTCAGGCTTTTATTTATTGGCAACCTAATCCCAATCACCAGGCCAAAAGAACTCTCCACATTCTGGAGGACTGAGCCTGAACTTGGTATGTTTCAACTAGAAGAATGTTATTTAAGCTGTTGCAAATTTTAGGATTCTGGCCCATTCTAATGTCTCATGTTTGTTTTAATATTTTAATGAACCCCAACAATATAAAACACTCTCAATTAGTAGCTAATAATAGGAAAGAAATCTTTATTGTTAGATAAATATGTTCCAAGAGAAACATAAATATTCTTCCTAGCCTGCTGAGACATTTGATAATGAAATGTTTCTTCAGTATGTCTCTTTTCTTTAGCCTGTATTTAACTGTCTGATCTGCTGAGGATCCAGCCAGAAAGGAGGAAAACAGAAATACATCACACTTGGAGTATTATAGTTTCTTCATTATCTAAGGTGCTGAACTGTCTTTCAGTAGAATTTGTAATCATGTTCCATCAGTCCAGCCTTTTTTTGGAAACTGTTGAAAGCTTGTGAGTGGGATCATGCCTACTTCCCAAGGCAGCAAATTATGTAAAAATTAATGGTCACATTATACTTCAGTAGAAGATTGATACAATTATTTTAAGGTAGGTTATTCTGTTTAGACCCACATGGCATAACTTGCAATTTAAGTAATGGCCCTGCCTGGTACCTCATTAAAGACCTTTTGTACTGAAAGATGCCAGAAAATGGCAGCCTATGAAATAACCTAGGCATTGCTGAATAAGACAATTTTCTAGAATGCTTGAAAATTGGACTAAATGCACTGTCTATGAAGGACAGATACCAAGACTCATTGCAATGGACTATGTCAGAAATAGGTTGAATGATGGGACCTGAACTGACAGATGTACTGAAAGATATAACATACTTATTGTTTAATCATGTGGATCGAGCAGAAGATGGAAACACTGAGAATAAGAAGATTACAGTAAGAACTAGTGCTTAATCTGAGCAATAGCCTCTGAGGCTTCTTAATCTACTAGGGGAATTGTATAGATGTAGTAAGTCTGACCAGACAAATAAAAGAATAAAGAATCTTGTAAGTAAGTGAAATTCTAGATTTTAATTTCTGTTATTCTACAAGGGATTGAAGAAAAGGAAATAAAAGAGGCAGGCAAAAAAACATGATCACCATTACTGCTGTACATGATGTAGGAAACATAAATGAGTTTAAGATGTGCCATTTTTTGCTTTGGGAAGCATATTAATTGCAGGCTTGGAATCCCCAGCTTTGACTGAGGAGTCAGGAGGACTGTGCTGCTGACTGACGTAGTCTGTGGTCAAATATTGCCATGGTGTCAAAAAGCCTCAGCTAGGTCAGAGGAAAACATGGTGAATACTTGTCCCTGTCCCACAGAGCTTGTGGTTTAAAAGTTTGCAAGAAATTAAAGGATGTAAAGACCTGCTTGAGGGTTGTATGGCTGCTGCCCCTAATGATGTGTGTTGGGTAGACAGGATTAAAGCAGTCCAGTTTTAACCAGGGGAGATGATGTGGGATGGGTGGGAGTGGAGTGAGGAAAAAAGCAGTAGGTCTTAACATGCCCAACTTAGTAACATTAAAATGTAAACCTACTTACAAAGCCAGGTTTTTCAGTGAGCATGCTTGTGTGGGAGTACATGAATATTGCACTTGTGGCCACAGAAACCAGGACAAATAAATGCAAATGAATGTCAGTAATCTACTGGTAGGTACAGGGACCTCAGATAAAGCTTTCCCTTATGTACTGCAAGAATACACTGCTTATTGTAATGTGTTCAGAAAATCATAAATTAGTGTCATTTTGGCAAGCTAGAGAATCATATAAACTATTTATTATCAGTAAAATAAGTCAGGAATGTTAGAATCTGTGTAAAGTAAACAGAGGCTTTCCCTGACTCATGTGTCATTCAGTTGTTGAATAGCATGTTCACTTAAACAATTCCAGTAGCTTTTAAATGCTCTAGGAAATATCTAAATTGCATCAGTAGGAAAGGTATTTTAGGAAATTTAATTAGATACCAAAGGATGCAGGTGCTTGTAATTTAATTCCTGAAAAAGGAGGGATTGCAAAACATTAATAACATTATTTTTACTCATCAGCTTTTGCTTAATGCACACTGGTTCCATGAATGCTAAATAGCAGAAATTTTAGCAGAGGTGTTAATGAATACTGCAATAGACAGTTAAAAACTATAGAGACTTCAAATCTTCTAAAGTCTATAGTATGTATATGATGCAAAACTGTTATTATGAGAATCCTGGAAAGATTTCTATCCCATCCAAGTCCAGAAAATCTTGTGCCTTATGAGTTCCTGCAGTGTTGAAGACTTGTAAGTCATAAGCATTCAAACAATATAAGCATTAAAAAAAAGAAAATCACTTCTACTATGCTTTCCTTGGTACATGTTTTAAAAATTTCAGCTTCTCTTTTTATTTCATTTTCTTTCAATTCCATGTTCATCTCATCCCTTCATCTTCCTGTTATCTTGACTAACCCTGTGTCTCTGCACTTTTCTGAGTTCTTACCCACAAAATTTCTTCTCGAGGCAGTGGTGAAAGGAAGCATGACTGTATTATCATGGGGAACCATGGAAACTTAGGCTCTTTCTATGGCTGTTGAAAGAGATGGCCAGAAATCATCTTTGTAATTACAGTAAACATTCATAGGAGTTGGCAGTTGAAGATAAACTTTCTCCTAGATGTCTTCTCTGCTTGTAAAGTGAGGACTTGTGTGTATTGCTTTCCAGACTATCACCACTGCCCTACCAAGAATAACTTCAGGACTCCTTCTTTAAGGTCTAAAAAATTAATCTAAAATAGGTTTAATTAAAGCTCATAGAACTTAGGATTTCATCTCCCCCCTTTTTTTCCTCCTATGACCACAAAGAGTGCTGCAATATCTTGCCCAGGAGGGCTAACACCAGTTTGTTGGTTCCCTTACTGCCATTCTGACCTGCTCAGTTTGGAGCTTGCAGTGCAGAACCATTATCCCTGACAGGGAGTGCCCTGCAGAAAGCAGCAGAACAGGAATATTGCTGTATTCACAGTGAAGTAGATAGTGAGTAAGATTCCCTTCACCCTGAGAGGAATTGTGCTGATTGTGCTATTTGGACAGTCATTTTAGAACACAAAAATGTTCCTGTGTTGAAAGATGAGAGGAAGATTATATTAATGAAAAGGTGGTTCAAGGTTAGTTCACTGCCCAAGCATTTGTGACTGAATGATTACTGAAAAATATTGTTAAAAGCCTTCAAAGTCACCCACCTGACTGCAGTCGGTGCACTGGAGTTGGTGTGTCTGAGTGGCTTTGTTTTGTGCTGGGCCAGCTTTGTGAACACAGTTCCTTTAAATACCCACCTATTTTCTCTGTCATTTTGATATCCAAGGGTTTCACACCAACAGTGATCCATCTACTGTTTCCTCCTCCCTCCTGCCATTGCCATAATGTTCCAGTGACTTTTTTTGGTAAAAATTAATTTTATGAAAATATCAGAGAAAAGGTTTTCAGTTTCAGAACTATGGTGCAGATGAAAAGAAGTTACTTTTAAAATATTTTTTTAATTTGGTTATGCATCTTTAAAATTAAAACTACAATGAAGAATGAACTAATAAGGGATGATTAACTATTAAGTACCTATAATCCTAAATTGCTTTGCTGTCTGTATTAGGCTTATTACATTAAAATACACAAAATAATTGTGTCAGGGTGAATGAGATGAAGGAAAAATAGATAATGTGTAACAAAAGAGACTCAATTATCTGGATAGAAGATACTGAATAATCACTGTGCAAGCACCAACAAAATCACTCATTCTCTGATTGGTTTTATTTGTCAGTTCTCAGTGTTTATGCAACTAATTCAGAAAAATACAACATCCATGGGATTATAGTATTTGAAACAGGCTTTGAACCTCTAATCATGAAGGCTTTTATATGTTTATCTCAAAAAATAATGTTTAAATGTTTATCTTAAAAGTAATTGGAGTAGCCAATATAATGCAGTCAAGTCTTTGGCCTATAGTATGAGCAGAGTCAGGTCTTCTGTGGTTGTTAGCATCATTACTTAAATCAGATATGAATAATCATCTGCTTAAGACCTATGTTAGCAGGGGCAAAATGAAGCCAGATGACTTAAATTGGGTTTTCATGTGTTGAGGCACTGTGGTGGTTAGAAACTCTTAAAAAAAGTTCTCAATAAATTTATATATAGAAATCTTATTTACAAATAAATATATGAAAAGTATTTTATTTCTGTATGTTATTATTTCCAAAAGTGATGTAGATAGAGGATCTGGAAAGGCAGATGTCATTCCTGAGACATCCATACATTTTTGCAAGTTAGTTCTGTAACTGTTTTGTAGAGCTGGGCATGGTAAGGTTTCATTGTAAAGAGTCTTTTCCCACCCTTAACTTAAGGCTCTTTCCTAGTGTACTGTGATACAGAAATGGGAAACCCTTGGTTTCCTTCCATTTGTCACTGAATTCATATAAGAAATCCCCAAAACAATGAACAAGGAATAAGTGCTTGCCAGTTTTTATTCTGATCCAATCTACTTTGAATTTCTGTCCAAATACTGATGCAGTGGAGAGTCAGTTCCATCAGCTGTGCAAGAAAATGCTAACAAGAGCTATAAAGTGCACCTGTTGTGCTCTTTCTGTTCCCTCTGCCTTTGTGGGAAAAAGTTGTTCATCTATGACAGTTTTTTCATGGAAAACTGTACAGCTGGGAAGATCAATCTTTCGTGCCAGCTATTTGATTTCTATGTCTTTGTGCTGAGTAGAATTGAATTATTTAGCTTAGTGACTCAAGTGGGTTTTTTTTTTGCTTGGTTTAATTTTACTGTTTTCTTTTGGAGGGGGTGGGGGGCTCGGGGAGGCAGGGGTGCCATTGTTGGGGTTTGGTTTTGTTTTGTTTGGAGGTTGGTTGTTGGCTTTGGTGATGATACCTCTGTGGAAAAGCTCAGTTCAAAGCTACATATTTAAAGCCATGAAAAATGTTTTTTGAAAATATCCTGAAACAAATATGTTGTGTCATGTTTAAACCCGTATGAGTATCCATCAATGGAATCTACAGTGTCTGCTTTGTAAACACAGTGTCAGGGTGGGTAAACTGGCAAAGAACTGTTGTTCCCTTAGACCACAGAGAATTCTACCATGAAGATTCAGTTCATTTATGTTTTGGATAAAACCAGTGGAATATTTCCCACATCCCACAGCTGGTGTTCTGAAGAAGGGAGAAGAGGAAGACCTTATCTGTAGATAAGACTTGATAAGCCATAAGCAAAATGCATGTAACCAGCTCCCAGGAACATTCCAGTCGTTTAGTGCCCCTAATCAGGGTTTATGGTTCAGTGAGATGAGTGTGAAGGTTACTCAAGCCATTGTGAAATAAAGAAAAATGGAGATAGTTAAAGCAGATTTGTAGTCATTTGTGATATGTGGTTTTGCAATTAACTTGTGCTGTTTTCTATTTATGAACACAAAAGCCACACTGACTCTGTAATATTGATTGGCACATAGCAAATTGAATCTATTTACCTAATCTTCTTAATAGTTTCTGCATTAAATGGGGGGCAAGAAGGTAAATCAAAGCAGTTTTCTGCTTCCATTTGTGACATGTAGAATTCTAGACTGCAAGGGGTGTTTCACTGCTGGACAGCCTACTTCATAAGGCAACCTAAAGAGACACTGTGAGAGAAAATCTCTTGTTCATTAGAAAACAGCTTTAAAAATACTGCCATAAAAATCCCTAAAAACCACTGGTTGGAGTAGAGATGAATTAAGATTTACATCATAGTTAAGTCTCATTAAGTTTCATTATGTTTTTTATGTTCTTACTGAAGATTTATAAGAGCCATTAACTTACATGTTGCAATTCTATGAAGATGCATCCTTCTGAAAAGAAAAGTGGTTATTTTTTGGGTCAGCTTAATGCCAATTTATATGTGGCATGCATTCAAGGCTTTTATAATTCTTTGTGCTCTAATCATGTCCCAGGTTCTATTCCTTACTGTACAGTTAAGCTGATAAAATTGTTCTTAAGACGTTTCTAGCTAAGATACTTTTGGCAGATTAAAGTGAATAAGCAGGATGAACATCTGTTTAAGTGTACAAGAACCCTGTGTTCAGCAGGCATCTCCTGCAGCCACCTTGGAAGATTTGTGCTCAATGAATTTGAACAAATCCTAGTTACAGATGATACCTGTTATCATCACTGTATGGTTATTTATAATGTCATTATCCACAGGAGTTCTCCTACATCTAGATGTGTCAGAGGAAAAGGAAAAACATACGTGGCCTTGTACTCTAATTGCTCCAAATTAGGAAAAGCAATTTGAATATTCTGGGAAATGTATCAATAAAAAGAGAGATCTCAAAAATAAAACTTTGATAGTTATTATAGGATCATCTCTGCCAATGATTGGAACCAAGGCATGTCTCAAAACCACATTTAGGGTAGCGATTTTTTCCCCTGAGGATGCACAAGGGTTTTCAGAATGTCTTGGGAACAGATGGATTTTTGAACACTGGAATTTCAGGATTGACTTAAGGAAGATTTACTGAGCTGCTTTTTTGTTTTGTTTTGTGAAGAAAATGTTTGGATTTTTTGCTTGCAGATACAATAACTGCAGTTCAGATTATTCCTAAGTTATATAATGTATTTTTTTCTGTTCTGTAGAAGACTGCCTGTTGCTTCCCACCTTCTAACCAGTAGGCTGAGATTTTGTTTTTTCACATGTAATAATTGACATACATGGCTCCATTTTTATTTTTCTCTTTTTGTTTGTTTCACATAATTGCTAATGGAAAGCTCATGTGTTAGTTGTGTCTGGGATATGCTAATACTTCCTAGAAACAGAGATCTCCTTTTTCTGCAAAAGTGACTAGGAATCATTTGAGTACCCAGGTGCAGCAGCCTCCTGTATGTCCTGTACCTGAAGCATCCCAGTTTTCAAAGTTGGTCAAATGGGTCTCATCCATTATTATCAAGGACAACACAATATCTGTTTGGAAAAATCTCAGAAAATCTTCCATGATAATTCATCTCCATTTCTTCTGAAAATTATACTACCATGATCTGTTGTAGGACAGAAGATCAGAAAGTTTGACAACTAAAGCTGATCACTTCAATAAAATTTCATTTAGAAACTGAAGCCAAAACCTGGCTTCAAGGAATGGTTCCTCAGAACTGAGACAGCTGCAATAACATCTTAGACTGATGTTTATGACTTGCATTTCAGAGCAGACATGAAAAAGGTCAGGATGCCCTGAGTGCTCAGTAAGAGTGTGGAGCTGTACAAGAGAGTACTGACTATATCTGGAGAGATGATAGAAAGAAGTGTTTTCCTGTACTGCTTCTTTCTTTTCCAGGTGATCAATCTCGGGAACTTTAGGGAGGTTATTTTGAGCATGAATAAGAGATCTATTAATACCTGGGCTGAGCAGCACTGCCCTGCTGCGCAGTGGCCCCTGTGATCTGCACTGGCACATCTGGAGGAGCTGAGCAGCGGTGCAGGGCTCAGCAAAAGCTGATGGTGTGACTGGGCAATGGCTCTGTGCTCACACCCACACCCCCTTGCATCTCTGCTGGCACTGAGAACCAGCCCAGCTCCAAAGTACCTTGGCTAAGTCAGTCTGCACTTTGCTAAGGTCCTGCAGCTGTATGAAAAAGACTGTGGAACAAAGAAGTGACCAAACCTTAAATTTAGAAATGGTGTATGGAGGCTTTTACATAGGAGAGGATCTCTGTTCTTGTGTTGATTCTGCTGAATTCTGGGAGAGGAGGAGGCTTCTGGGTAGTGTTGGATTTACTGTGTTAAATTCCTGCTCTGAGGCCCTCAAGAAGGGCACGGTACACGCTTTCCTGAGCAGGCTGCGGAAGGGGAGGGAGTGTTTTCTATGCTTTTAAAATGCACTCAACCACTTCTAATTCTGAAATTTTCTATTCTGTCTGCTTTTAGTTATTGGCATAATATTACCTGACTGATTTGCTGCTGCTTGGAAAAGGTATAGGTCTCTTTCAAACCACCAAGAGGCACTTGAAGCAATCGCTTCTTTACTTGATTTTGCGATGCTCTCTGGTCGTATTGGAGGTGTGAGAGCGAGGAAATTGATGATGGGGAGCAGGGAATTTTAATGCACTCACGTTAAGCAGATGAACTGTCTCTGGAAAAGCTGGCCCATGCCCAGAACATTATGCAGTATAAAAAGATCATCCTACTCAGCAGCTTTTCCAGTTACTTAGAGAAAACCTCCTCCCTGCTCCATGCTGATGAAAACTAACCCAACCCCTTTTACTCTCTTGAGGCTGGTGAGCCAGTCTAAAATTACTCAGTTTTCTCTTGAAACTGCTTTCAGAAATTGCATAAGGGGAGAGGACACACTAAGAGCAGCAGTAGGAAAAATATATTTTTTCAAAAGATGAATTTCCAAATGTAAATGAAACCATTTTGGAGAAGTCGATCAAAATTGACCTGTTCATTAAAAATGATAACTTTAGTTATTTTCACTTTCTTGCTGTATAGCACAACAACATTTTCTGTTTATTCACTTTAAAATACATGTATTCATACATGTATAATTTACACTTCTGGAGAGTCTAGTTGTCTTATGGTCATGGGATTAAGCAAACATTTTTTGGAAGTGTGTATAATTTATCTTTTAATAGAATGAAAATTTGTGATGTTTTAGGAATCTAGAAAAGTTTTTACTTTGTGAATGATTTCATCTCTTGGTCACAAATGTCCTATTAGTCACACTTCAAAAACGTATTTCTTTTGTTCATGTGATAGCAAAAAGTCACAAAGGAGCCAGCACTTGTATAAACTGGAAAAATTTGAAATAATGCATGAAAAATACAGATCTCCTGTCACTGCTCTTCTGTTAAAGCATGATTAGTTTATTTTGTCTACTAATTTATTGTACACGGTGGCAAAAAACCCCCAACAACCTTCCCACAACTGAACAATATCTGAGCTGCTTTGCTGTGGTAGTTCTGTGCCTGCAGAACATATTTATTTAAGTGGTACCCTGGCTTTGGTGTGTTCCTCAAATAACAGCACACTGTACCTGCAGCTGAGGCAGACTTGACATGTGAAGCACCTGAAGGTCACTTGAGGAGATGCTGGTAGCACACCCCACCACAGGTGTCATGGAATAGTGCTTTGCACCATCTGGGAACAGCCTGGCTCCTCTGGAGGTGCCTGACATGGCTGTTACAGCACGGAGTGTTTATCCATTCACTGCAAAGTACAGGATAATTAACAGGGAGGCAAAATTAACAAGTCATCTTGAACCAGCACGGAAATTCTTTGATTCCAGAAGGGTGTAGAACTTCCCAAGTATAAATAAATACCTTCTGGTGTTTAAGGTTACCAAGAGTTATATATCTGCTGCTCCCTGAATTTAAAGGAATAATTTTGCACAATTTTCTTTGAGAGTAGAGGTAATTTAGCTTTCAGAACTTTGATTCCTTCTGAATTTTGCTTGGCCTCTTTTTTGACCTGGGCAAAAATTGCAGTTGATCTGAAAAATGCTGAAGTATTTTCTCAGAAGTTGCAAAGAGATAAGTACATCCAAAAAGAGAATTATTTCCCTTTATTTTGGTGCTGGTTTTTTACACTAACCTTGAAGAACTTGGTGCAGTCCATCTCTCCAAGCCCTGTCCATGGCTGACTATATGCCAATAGCTCCCTGTAGCTGATTAGCCTGGATAACCATTTCGTATTTACACTTTGCAATGTGTGCAAAAAAGGAGCACACCCAATAACCCCACACCCATGAGACAGGTGTTATCAAGACTAACTAACTGAACTTTTTTTTCTGTTGGCTGAAAACAAACATATATAAGGTGAGTAGGAAGGGAGTGGTGTGGGGAAGGAGAAGGATTTTATGCAGGTTAGTTTTAGACCAGGCAATCCAGTTTCCTTACACCCTTCTGTGGATGAAGATGATGATGGCAGACACTACTTCAGGAAAGCATAATCACCATCTTAACAGGAGGATCCTGTCACTTGATCCACTGAGTCTGTTAACATACTTGGATTAAAGTCACGCTTTGTTAATACTGCTGTGCTGCTCCTTCCACTTTAGGAAGTGTAAATAGCACCCTATCCTGTTAGATGAAAATAAAAAAAAAGCTTAGACGTATAGATAAAATGTATGGGGCTGCTTTCGTCTTTGAATAGTCTGGATCTCATTGTCAGAGTGTGATACAGTTTGTGCAGAAAAAGAGGAAAGTTATTTTCACCTTTTTGTTTTCCCTCTCTGGTGGCTAAAAAGGCTGTCCTGGTGTTTTATAAACATACTTATTTTCAGTGATAACTAAGCATCCAGAACCTGAATAGTCCTGGTTGTGCAGCCAAATCCAAATCATCATTGTATGAAATAATTTTCTCTATATCTGGATTAAGATCATCCTGTCTCACAGAGCTACTGCCTGTACAGAACAGCCCTGTGTGTACTGCTATGTGCAGGATCTTCATGGGACTGTACCACTGAGTATACAGTCAAAAGAAGATTTAAATTATAGCAACATCTTATTAGAACTTAAATGTAATTACTTTTTAATATACAGTCATTAAAATGACTCTCATCAACTGAAATGCTAGTATTCATGTAAATATTAAAAGTTACTCATCTTTATTCTCCATAAAAAACTTTAAATGAGACAGCACAAGCATTCTTTGGCAAGGCATGGGATAAGTTTGTGTGTTAGCTACTTAGATCTTTCTTCCCCAAAGCTGCTGACCTTGGCTTTTGAAACCTTTTCAGAATGAGCTGTACTCATAAGCCCCAGAATTTAGACTTGTCTTCATCAATGGGTGTCTGTTATCTATGTTGACACTGTAAATTGAACCCAGTCAAACACACAGCTGTCACGTGAGCTGGTTACAGTTTATTTTAGTGTTTTAGTACACATGGGAAATAATTCCATCTGTACTACAATAGTCAACTGTGTAGCAGGGAATAACGATGTTCTAATCAGCTTCCTGGGTTAATTATAACCTTGGCAATTATGAAATTTAAGGGAGAATGGGGGAAGGAGGATGACTAGGGTTAGTTGCACATAGAGGTTTTTCGTCCAGAAGGTGATGTGACACCACGTGGTCACTTCAGAGACTCCTACACAGCCGTCAGGTGGTGCCACCTTTTTGGGACAACCCTCCTGTATTTGTGTAACTCTCTCAGCCATGTCTCCTAAGGACCTGCTGTGTTCTCAACAGGTGTCAGAGGTAGACTTGTGCTCACAACAGGTTTCTCAGCACTTAAGCACAAACATTTTGCTACCTTGGGAAGCCTTGGTCTCTATTAAGAGAACAGGAATTGAGGATTTCTAGGGCTATTTGTAAGTAATATCACACATTACATCAGTGTGTTCTGCTGTTATTGGTGTGACTGGTGCTTCCTGTCCCTCCCCTGCAAGCCTGCCTTCAACTGTAATTCCTGTCCCTTTGAGTCATCTTTTCTCACTGTCAGTAAAAGAGCTCTGACTCGACAGAAATATTTCCCTGTTTGAGCATTAGAAAGAGCTGAACAGGCTGCCTGCTTTTGTTCAGCTCTGTGTGAAGAGCAGTGCCTTCTGTTGGTATTGCCGTGTCCTAAATGCGTAGGGCCAGGCTTACGATCTTTGGATAGAGCTGCTGAAGTCATCAGTCCATCAAACCCAGGAATTATGTGCAGACTGAGCAGGTGTGTGTTGTGGTGGTGATCAAAGTTGTCATTATCTCACAGCTGACACTGAGTGACCTATGGAAATTCACTAGCAAAATAACTTGCAGTTCTGTGAATACCTTTAGTCTGTTTTCCTATATTTCTCTTGGCTACGAGCTCCATGGCCTGTTTGACAGTGCTGTTGCACAGCATGGAAAAGTTTGCCTCTTTTTTTTCCACGGGTGTAACACTGGCTGGTGGATGGGGCAGTGAAAAAGGAAGACAAAAGGAAGCTTCAGTTGTCCTATGTACGGATCATTTGGGAAAAACATCCCTCTGTGTCGAGGGCAGAGCTGTGCATATAGGGAGTAATAAATTAATTTTATCATTAATTTGATTATAATAAAAATTGCAGGACTTAACCATAAGAACTGGTTTTGGTAACTTGCAAACTAACAAAATGAAGTAATTTATTCCCTCTACTCTTGATTAACACATTATCATGCATGTAGCTGCTTGTTTATAATTCTTCAAGGATTACTCCAGTTTCTCCAGAGACTTGCTGATGAGTAACAATGAAGGCAGCTTGGGCAGGTTGCAGTTTGCCTCCCACACCAATGGAGCAGCTGTGACAGTAGTGTGGCCTCCTGGAGCCTGCAGAAATCAGCTGTCTGCTCCACCCAGACTGACCCCTCTGAGTTGGGCTGGGGCGAGGAGTGAGGGCTTCTTACACTTGTGACTTCTCCTTCTGTCCTCCCCCTTTCTGGAAGCTTGTTGACACGAGGTTCAGCAATATCAGCTACAAACGTGACTGTGGAAACTTGGCAGCAGAAACTCCCCAACCCCAAGTTTCCACGGTGGGTTGCAAACTCCAAGAGATTTTCTGTCAGCCAACCCTGGCTGTTGCACAAGAAAATGCAGCTGTGGTTTGTCATCTTCCCCCAGGTTTGCCTTTGATACTAAACAAACCAAAGACAAAAAATAACATGCAGAAATATTGCAGTGAAACAGAAGTCTAAACTTCTGCTATACATGTGTGCCAATTATGACAGGGAAACTAAAACATGAGTTTACAGCACATGAAGCCAAATATCTCTTTAAGATGCTGCAGCTGTGCAGACAGTGACACAATTAAGGAGAACGTAATTCTTTCTGTGGAATTTGAAATTACCGTTAAGGCCAGTTTGGGAATGACAGAGTACTTGAAATCAGTTCTTGTCTCCTTATGCACAGATTGACAACAGTTAAAGGCTTTGCTCTCTTTTTGAAAACAGGTCTTTTTCTTTATCCACTACTAGTCTTTTTTTTTTCCCATAAAATGAAAAGCCTCTGCTTTGCAAACCATCACTAAGTTTTTATCTCGACTGTGTAGTAACTAGCATGTTTCCTCCTCCTTAAATGCCTTCAAGTGGCCACAGATCTGTTAAACATAAGAAGTGTTCGTTGTTCATGCATCCATTAATTCATTATTTCCTCTTCACACTCGGCTTTGATGGTTGCTGCATGTAACTCACTCAAGGTATTGAGAGTCAGTACAGTGAGCATTAGTCAAATGAATTTCTCTTTTTTTTAGCTCCTGGAGTCATAAATACAGCATTTTTTGTTGAAAAGTGGCACACACCAAACAAACAATGTTTGTGTTTTGGTTGTGGTTATCTCTTTTTGCACAGCCTGGAGTAGAACATGCTAATGGTTACATTTATAAAATGCAGCTGTAACTGCAGTAAGTGGTAGTGGAAGGCAATTTTCCTGATATAGTCTGTTCTTAGCCCAGATTAATGGCTAACTAAATATACTGCTTACCCTTCTCTTATCCACAATTTCTGTCTCAAGCTGAAAGCTTGCAGCACTCAGTTGCCTGGCGCTTTTGGAGGTAGATGTGATTTAGCAGCCTCTTGGTGAAGGGCATCTTATTAGCTGGAGATTTGGATAGCAAATAGCTTAGGAAAGGAGGGTGTACTGCAGGATTTTCTTTCTGTTCTTTCAGGATATTTTGTATATGAAAAGCAATAGAAGGCTTGACAATTTGAAACAGAAATGTGAAGGGGGAAACAAGCCAGGAGAGAGAAAAAAACCAAAGTAAACAGAAAAATACTGGCAATTAGTACACTGCAGGTAATTTGATCTAAGGTTTTTTCTAGATGACATTTCCTGTAAAGTTCTGTTAATCAGTGTTAAAGATTGTATTTTCCCAACTGCTTTACTTCTTTAAGGTTTTCTGTCCCACTTCTCTCTAGTGAGTGCTGCCCTGGGTAACTGTAGAATCCTTGCTGAGAAAGAGGAAACAGCAGCTCCCTGGTGTATTCTTCAAGTGTCAAACACCTGCTGCTGGAGAGGTTCTCCACCTTCTGCTCTTTCCCAAGCTTGGAACGAAATCAAGCAGGATTGTGCAGGCAAGATTGGGAAATAAGGAAAGGTGCCTATTAGAGAAGCAGTCCCTCTTTCTTGGCTTAGGAAAATGACTCTTCGGATTAAGGAGATTGGGAATTGAATCCAGGTTTCCTGGGTCTAGCCTGATGCCTAGTCCACAAACTACAAATGGTTTGGAACTGTTTCCAACAAGTCTACAGTTAGACTTCGGAAAAATGGTTAGCGTAATTTTCAGTATTGTCACTCTAGAATCAGGCTTTAGATTTCTGTTTTATTTTGCTGTGATCAGAATCAAGTAAGTGTGAAATTCTGTAGTGTGAAATCAAATTTATTCCTGTTCCTAACTAATTAAGGTTTACATCCCTAATACCTGACAAGTTGGAACCATGTTGAGATCAAAATAACAGGGAAGAAAACCAAAAATCTAATGATAAAAATTCTACTGGTTGGATAAAGACAGTCATAGTATATAAACCTGTGAAAATTGATTAAATTGAGGCTTGTGCTGCAGTTTAATCTTCTGCCTTGGCTGTCCTTGCTGTACTGCTCTCCAGGTGTTCAATCCCTGTCTTGTGAAGTGTTTCTTCTGATCTTTGCTTTCTGTTCCTGCTCTTCAGTTTTTTCATTCTTTCCACCCTTTGGGGTCCCCAGCATTGACCAGGGGTACTGAAAAGAAAACATTACTGTTCTGGAGAACATAGGCTGGATGGAATGATGGCTCTTCCTTGCCCTGATGTTCATTAGGAAATCCATAATGTACACTGCTGTCATGGGGTGAAGTCCCAGCACAGGGATGTGTGGAACATAAGGGCTCAGGTACCTGGAATCCTTTGGTGTTACATACAGATTCCCAGGGCACAGGCTGAGGTTTTTGTGCCTGAGCCACAGTGTCGTGGAAAATAATTTTCCTTCTGGATTGCAGAGAGAGATATTAGAGAAAAAACTAAACTTTTTAATGTTTGATATCTATTTAGTGCAGGTATCTTTTGTGTGGCCCAGGGGAACCCCAAGAATGTGACCATTCTTATAGGTCTCAGTGTCAGGAAGCCATGAGTTTGAATGAAGACTAATGTAACATAGTAATTGAATGTTTATGTAATTCTCTCTCTTGGTATACTTCTGGTAGGGAAATAGTACTTTAAATTGGATCCCAGAGCTGCTGTTTTGACTTGAGGAATAAATATATGCATTTAAATGACAATGGACAATCTTATGGAATTATATCTGTATACCTCAAGAGGAAAAAAAAAAGGTTTTCTTTTTAAAAGTGTAAGATGTCTATAGATTTAGTTGAGCAGTCTGGAGTCTGGATATGTTGGAAACATGTTATGAACACTGTGCAAAACCAGGAGCAGATTTCTTCACCAGTTCTCTTTTTAGTCTTAATATTGGGGTGTTTTTGCATTTGATCCTGCAAGGTTCTGAGCTTCCTGACCTAGTTTGAGTGAAAGATTATTTTAGGCATGTGAGCAGACCATAAAAATATAATAATCTTTTCTCCATATTTCAATTTTATGCCTGCCTGTTTTCCTGGATCATACAATGTGCCTACAATTTTCATGATGATTTCCAAATTTCATGTTTGCATGTGATAGCTAGTCAATATTTGGTTTTGATGCAAGTCTTCTTTTCCTTTTCTGTACATCTGGTGATTTAGATGATGCGGCAAATTGCTCCAGGGCTGAAAATTGTTAAATCTGTGTCTCCTGATCAGCAACTCACTGATTCTTCAAGATAAAATACTTAGGAAACACAAAGTATTTCACCTCAGTGTCTTACTTTGGGGCTGCAGTCAGTGTTCCTCACTAAAATCAGCATCTGGCCCAGTGTCCAGTTTTATTCTGGAGCATTTGCTCACTTGCGATGTGTCACAGAAATCATGTAAAAAGTAGCACAAATCCTCTGGGTAATGTTTGAACTAGGCCTACTTTCACCCATCTGGTTACTTCTTGGTGATTTTTGTTTGTTTTTCTTTTTTTCTTCTTAGCTGCCAAGCCACTGCTGAACTTTATGTTTATCAATTTTTGTTATGTTGTCTCTAAAGTGTATCATTTCTACAACCTTTCTAGGATCTTCACAGAATGTTATATAAATGTGACCATCCAAATGTTTAACAGCCCAGTTTTAACACACTTCTACAGAGCATTCAATGGTGGTATCAGAGTAAAATTACTTCCAGAAGTCTTCAATACAACAAGTAGTGATATTTTTTTTCTTATATTGCTAGCACTGGTGACTCCTTTCAAGCTGTCTTTACCTTTGGCTTCTTTAGATAACTCTTTAAATGCATTTCAAGGGATTTAAGGCTTTTCAATTAGTTTGACTGTATGGTTGTGTTCATTTTTACTTATGTGTTACATCAGTAGTTTTCAGCTTGTGCTCCCACACCTGCTTCCTGCCTAGCTGAGGTGTCACAGGGGCTGGCCACAGACTGTCAGGCCTGAGACAGTGGAAGCAACTGGCACTTCCAGTACCTCCAAATACCTGGAGAAGCATTGCCTGAGCCCCTGTGAACACTCAGCAGTCAGGTGAGTGGGAAGCAGGTGTGTGACAAGGAGATGGCAAACCTCACCTGGAAGTCAGAGTCACAGTTTTCAATTCTACAGGCAGTCAGGTAACAATTTCTTTATCAACAGCAAATAAACAGAACCCTGCCCAAACAGGTCAAGCTCTCTGACACCAGGGGGAGATGAGAACAGGCTGTTTCCTGACTTAATTTTGAGGTGTCTCTGATTTGCCTCCTCTTCTGGGTGTGTCAGAAGTCAAAAGTTGAGCTGGCCCATGAATAAGGTAAAGCACTTCTGTCAGCTCTGCTCCAAAACCACTACCTTACGTAACACAGGGGAATTATCTGTCCAGTGCTGGATTTTCAGTGATGCAGGTGGAATAAGGGGAGTGCTCCCAGTGGTCTGAAGAATTCAGCCTTGCCTCTCCATGCACATTCTGTAACTTTTCTGTTGTTTACACCTGTATATTTTCTATTTTCTCCAAAAGGCCTTTGTATTCATACAGTTGGTTTTTTTCTGTTATGTTTGTTTATGCTTGTGTGGTCAAAGGAGTCTCAGTTTGTCAGTGTGATGCTAGAGGTAGCAAGGTGGCAGAAATCTGAGGATGCTAACAGATAAAGAAATATGTTTTATGCATGTGCCTTGGTGGTGTAACTGGGAAACGATGATTACTTGTGACAGAGTAGGTTGAACAGCACCGCCCTTCTGCAGTACATTTTGCATTTGAAATGTTAATTGCAGGTTACTGGTTTACTGAAAATGGAAAGGGTATGTGCACCCTAAATGTAGGTCACAGTGCTACACACAGGAACCTCTGCCCTTGCAGCTGCAGATATGCCAGGCATTCTCTCTGGGGGCAGCACAGACAGGGTACATTTGACCTGATCTGCATCGTTCACTGGATCCAGCATCTGTGTTATGATACCAGAGTTCAGGTGTTTCATTTTTCCCTTCATTTTGTCACTTCGTCGCTGCCAAAAGAGGGTAACAACTGAGTGTGAAATAAACCAGTGTCTGCGTATGCCAATGATTTTTTTTGCAATTGCGTCTGTTAGATGGTGGTGTTTTTTTTTTTTTTTTTAAATGGTTATTCGGGAGTCACTCAGCAGCTAAAAGGAAAAGCTTTTAAATATTTAATGTCTCTGGACTGCTCTAAGACTGAAATAATCGTGTTTTTGCAGCTTTGGGTTAACGTAATGGGCTGTGAAAGGAGGCCAGTGATTATGTGATCGTTTGAGAGTCAAAATCGCACCTAAATCAAGTATGTCAGCAAACAATGACTTGATAAAAATCAGGACGATGAAAGGATAGCATAAATATCATCTATACAGAAGTAAAATATGGAGTACATTGAATTTGCCTGTGAGTCAATATTAATTCAATAGGATGAGGCTTTGCAGACTGGTGTTCTATTCATTATTTTTCATCTAAAGGATGTGGAAAATTTGAGATAATTCCTTTACTCTTCCTGCTCTATCCTGTAATTGGATGTGCTCAGCAAAAGATCATACATTGTCTTTGTCAGTCATGAGCAACAGGTACATAATGGACTTTGCCACTCTGAAGGAAGAGCTCGGCAACAAAGGTGATTTTACAATTACTAGAAAAATAAATAAATTCTACCAAACTTTTGTCAAAGCAGTGTTCAAAATAATCCTCTATTAAATCCTACACTAATGCCTTTTATTTATTTTTAAACAGACTTCCTTTTTTTGATGTTTTTCTTTGGTTGATTTTTTGGTTATTATCATAGAATACATTCAGCTGATTCTTGGGCTGCTTGTGTTGCAACACTGACTAAACCCATCTTTCCTGAACTTTTTTGTTCACCATTTTTGCAGGGCCTAATTTTCCTCACCTTACTATTGCACTTCAATGAACTTCCATCACCTTTAACACGAGGAAAATGAGCCTGTGACATGGAAATTTTGATGCCTGATTTTAATTTAGTTTTTGGTAGATTCTCCTTCAGCAATTCACGTTTTACATTGACAGAAGATGGTGCAGTTAAGCAGGACCAAGACAAAAATTGTTCTGATATTTCAGTGGTTAATCTGTAGTGGAAGTGACAGCAGAATATATTCATGAATCCCCTCAGTTCCTCCAGACAATGAACGAGAACGCTACAACTGAACAATTGCCTGCAGATAATAAAACCTTTATTTCCTTTCAAGCACTTACATTTCCTTTTGATTAAATAATTCCATGTTTGAGTGCAGTTTGCCGGTAGGACATGCTTATGTAAACCCCGCTGATTAGAGCAGCATCCTGAGGAATTTATCACTCGAGGATTTTTAGCTTCAGTCTGTTGTGGCAAAGTGAAGCTGGCTAAGTAGTCTGCACGTCTAATCCTCCAGACTCGTTCACACTGGCTTTAGCACCTCTAGCTTTAGCGCAGCGCTTCAAGTTTACAAGCTGCTAATTGCGCTGGGGTGCAGCTGTCCGGGTTGGATTATCAGCTGGGATTTACTGCTCGGGTTGTGCCAGCACATGGGAGCACCGGCGGCCCCGGTGCCCAGCCTGCGCGGGGACCTGCAGTGACACCTGGCAGCCAGAGGCCACCGAGCACACCCGGGCTGAGCAGGGCCTGCGCTGCCCTGCCCGAGAGCAAGGGAGCCACACACATCAGCCTTCGGGCAGGTCAGCAAACCGCACATCGGTACCCACACACATCAGCCTTCGGGCAGGTCAGCAAACCGCACATCGGTACCCACACACATCAGCCTTCGGGCAGGTCAGCAAACCGCACATCGGTACACTTGAGACGGGAATGAGCTGGATAATGTAAATCACGTATTGGAATTGTGCGGTCTTGGCGAAGGCTGGAAGCAAGGTCACTGCCTGGGTACCACTGGCCATCGGGGGCCTCTATTTTCATTTGTACTCAGGTGTGTGTTCAGTATCCAGAAAAGCTTCCATTTGCAGCACCCAGTATTTCAAAGGAGCAGGCTTACAAATCTAGGAACAAGGCAAAAGGTGTGTTTTAATTCAATTTCTGAAATGGTAGACAAGTATGCCAACAACACTGCAGCTTTAAAAATTAAGCAAGGGAAGATGTAATATATCTGTTTCTTTTATTTTTTTCTGGATGGTTGTAGTGTCTCTGAGGATATTTTGTGTTCATATTGCATATTTATGAGTTGTAATGTATAAAAACACATAAAGGTAGATTGCAAAGTTTTTATTTGGTTGTTATTCACACAGGACTCCCACAAAAATCCATGAGGATTTTTTATTTGAAAGTAGACGGTGTACCTGTCTAAGGTGTCTACATTAATTTCTTTATTTCCTTTCACATTTGTTTCCCACACCATATATTGTAAATATACACTGAAATCCAAGAAATACTTAGCTAAATCCAAATTCTAACTTTTGGAAAACTGAGGAAATGCACAATTCAAAATACACTGGTAACCTGGGCTCCTCTCTGCAAAGCAGTGCCACTGCTGAGCCCCTGCCCCTCCTGCTCCTCCTTCTGGGGAAGAAAGTGGCAGAGCCAGGCACCAATTCTGTCTTCCCCTTCCCAGAGCCCTTTGGGAAGGGGGAGTAGAAAAGCACCATGTCACATCACAAAGCATGGACAAGTTTTCCAAGTAGGCCACTTTTGTGTTTGCATCCCAGTCCAGTTTTGCAAGAACAAGCCTAAAATGGTGGGAGAGTGCTCCTCTCCTCCGCTGTGGTACACAGAAAGAAGAGATGAGGGGATAAATTACTCTTTAATTTCTGGTAATGAGGAAAGCCTGCATCTGAATACTCAGCATTTTCTTGGCAACACTAGACCCAAGGACTTCTATGAACAGTGAGTCAAACTGATGACTCTGTATGTATATATATATATACATACACATATATACTTATTTATGTACATATTTTATTTTCCTGTTTGTATCAGAATACATTTATGTCTTTCTTTAGTTATGTCCGAAGCTCTTGATTGGAGACAGAGCTATTATTGCTTGAGAGTCTGACCTAAGCTACAAAATCTTTCAAAAGCAATGCCAGTCAGCTCCCGTGCCATAACAACCTTGGGTTGAATTTATAGCAGGAAAATGTGTATTGATGCTGTTTGGGGAGTGTTGGTGTGGGTTTATTTTTTGTGGGTCTTTTGCTCAGCTGAAACAGGTAATAAATTTTTCCAACTTTGCATGGAGATACCCCTGCATTGCAAATCAGCCTTGGTGGCAAACTTCTGGTTTTACCCATAGTAGCATGTGAGGGGCAGTAACAAGACCTAAACATCATCTACTTCTGAGCTAAGTAAATGTACCAGTAAGTCTCGCTGTTTGGGAATTAATTAAAAGCTGAATTGATTATTTCTGCTTGGTGTGAGGAAATATCCTTCAAATGTAAAGGTTACTGATCCCATTTATTTAGATAGAATAAATATATGTGCATACTGTAGACAGTGTTCACGTGCTTTGCAATCTCATTGCCAAAGCAGTTTTGCAGTGTGTGGCTCTGACCCTGCTGCCAGGGACATGGTGTATTACACCACACACTACATTGTTTCTGTGGTGCTGCTTTTTAAATAACTTTGTATGGCAGCACCTGTGCTGTAATGGAGATCACAGCTCTACACCATGTTAGTTTTCAGAAACCTCAGGGAAGTGAATTTTTATTCCCAGACACTTTTCCAGTTTCTTTTCTATGTTCAATTTTGGCACAAAGCAGAGTTGTACAAGAGTGCTGAAGCCTAACTTATCAACCTTTGTTCCTGGTGGAAGCTGTCCCCTGCCAGCTGAGTGAATGAGGATTGCTCACATGTGCTGTACTTACTTACCCTCCTTGTTGTTACTACAGGTTTCCTTCACCCTTAAAGAAGTATTTTCCCCTTTGTATGCAAAGATAAATTATGGATCTTGCTGTTTCCTTCGGGGGAAGTCTATCCTCCTGGTGGTGTTTGTATGTAGCACAGCTGTTGTCTTGGATGCATTCAGAGGCTGTGGAGTCAGGGTTATGGCTGCAATTGCTCTGCATGGTCTAAATTAAGCTAATCCTACTTGCTGCAAAACTATAAAGCAATCTTTATAGATTGAATCTTTATAGAAGTAAATTTCACTTTTCATTTTTAAATCTAATTTTGGTATGTGTTAACTGTTAGTAGGAATAAGAGATCGTCTATTAAATACATGTGTATTGAAAGGAATCCCATTTCAGTACTTACTAACCAGATGCTGGGAAGGGATAGTGCCCATGTGCTTGTTCTCCTCCCTTAATATTTGCTGATAATAGAGCCCTCCTTACAAATTCAATAGGACAATAAATTACCTGATGGAGGTGACTGATTCATTTTTCAAGAGCACAGAAGGTTAATTTTCCATTAGTAAATAATAAAACAAAGTTTACTTGACAGGGACAGATGGGAAGCCATGCAAATAAGCTTATGCAGTCAATTATATTTTGGGTTTGATGAGCATATGGACAATAGACAAACAGAAAAGTCCATGCCAGACAAATGAGTTGACTACATTAAGAAAAACACTTACAAAGAGTTCTGAGCAGAATTAAGACCATTAATAATCAAGATGGATGATATTAATGGCAACTCTAAAATGGCTGAAATTTTTTTGTCTTTAGCAAAAAAAAAAAAGTTATTTGGGCATCAAAGACATTTTGGGAATGCAGCAAAACTGATGTACCCAGATGAGCTTGTATGTGTCTGGTAGTGAAATGCAGAATGTTGTTGGTGGCCAGGAATGGTCACAGATGTTGCCGAAGTCCTTTCCCCATGGTGCCACACACAGAGTCTGCATCTTGCAGCAGTGGGTGAAGCTGCCGCTTGTGCAAGGCTGAATTTAATTCCTCCCCTGAATTCCAGACAGCCAAACCTGGCCAGTCAGAGGTCACTCACCATTTGTGTGCTGGGGATACCACTGCTGGCTCTCTTTGAGATTTATTGAGAATGAATGGTGAGAAACTGTAATGAGGAGTTCAAAACAGTAATCAGTGCAGTAATTTTCTGAGCTAAATATTTCTTACTAAATAACTCTCTGTGTCATGTTTCTTTGTTAGTTTTGGTATTGTACTAAAAGAATTTGGGGAGGATGAAAAAAATATTCATAAATATTTCTGGAGGTTTCTAACCTAACCTTCCTTTGCCTAATATTTCTGCTTGTAAATAATTGTAGAATTCAATTCAGCAAGTGAGGGGGAGCTAGCGTGTGTATATGAAAATGGAGATTAATGTTAACAGGATTTATGCTAACAAGATATATACCTACTTAAGATGGATTAACCACCTGGATTTTGTAATATCAGGTATGTTTTCATCTCATAACTCACTTCTTGTTGTATTAAAATAGTGGTCTCTTTGAAGCCAATATTTCATTAATTTCAATTTGAAACAACTGTACCTTCTGCTTACATTTTGCCTATTAAATAATACCAGGTGTGGTGATCACTTGCCAAAACCCCTGTGTTTTATGGTTGGCATGCTCCACTTTTGATGAGATGAGTAAATTTCCGATGGATCTGTAGCAGGAAATGCTCCATTTCTAGTTTCTGCCTTTTGCTAAATTTGCAAATTATTGCAAATAAAAATCAATTTTTGTAATCACAAACTGGAATTTATTGTTTATGTGATGTATTTAGCTGCAGGAAGCTTTTGTTTAAAATAATCTCCTCACTATAACTGCTAGAAATGCTTTTTTCATCTCCATTAAACTTCTGGCTTATTTCATTACCATATTGTTAATTGTTGTGTGATTTAGTTTAGTTCCACATGAGTGGCACTTGTGAAGCAGAAATGATTTTTTTATACTTATTATTTGGAAAGAAAATCATCTAAAGTGATTGGAAAGGGACAGGAGTATAGAATAGTTGTGTTATAGCTGAATGTTTAGTAGGAACAAAACATAAATAGAAAAAACATAATAAAAATTCAAGTGGAATTACGAAAAAAGAATCTGCAAGGTAAGGTTATAGGACTTTATAAAAATGTCTTTTTTTTGTTTGCAACACTAAAATGTGAAATTGAAAAATCAACATTTCTATTTCAATAAAGAGAATTTTTTAACTGTAAAAGTTTCCATTTGAAACTACTAAGCTTTTTTTCCCCAGTGCAGCAGTCTCTGAGCAGGGTTGGGTTCCTCACATGTTGTGCTCCATAGCCCTCAAAACCCCTTTTAAGAAGGAATGTTTTGTTTTGTTGTCTTTTAGCAAGATTTAGGAAAACTTGTCATGAGCCCATAGTGCCTAAGAATATATATGTTTCGTGTTGAGCCTTTACAGTTTTGAACATAAAATTTGTGGGTCTCCAAATTCTGATGAATTGTTCAGCAGTGTTTCTTCTGACCTTCTTGTTTGCTGCTTGGCCATTGCTGTGTCTGCCAAAATTCTGCCTTTTTAGGAGAGAAAGGTATCAGCTTCTTGGCTGATTCCAAGCCTGAGAAAAGAGGAGCTTGGACACGGCTCTTTCATAATTGCTAGAAGATGTTTTTGTTGTTTTCAGGTTTTTTTCCTCTTAAAGAGAAGTGATTTTTTTGTATCTTTTGTGTATTTTTCCACATTTCTCTGGCATTCTATTACTAGCACAAATTATAGATTATGCACAGTAAATAGACACTTGTTCAAAAATAACAGGAGAATATACTTGTAAATATAAACAATCTGTTTTGGATTTTTTTTTTTAATATGTTAAGCCCTTAGGCCCTATGTTATTTGATATGATTTCTTGGAGGCTGTTAGTTTAATTGTATCTTGGAACCACACATCAAGTTCATGCCTTAGCCTGTTGGTGACCTTTGTCTTGAGCAAAGAATATGGAGTACAGAGAAAGAGAAGATGAAAGAAAGTGTTTAGAATATTAGACCAAAAGTACAAATTTACTTAAGCCTTTTTAAAAATCAGACATTGGAGAACATGAAGCAGGAAGACCCATTTTTGCAAAAAAAATAGTTTAATGTTTGAAGCTATGTGGAAAACAGTCCCATCCCGGCAACTTAGATGAATGCATTTATGAAAAGTAAAAAATTCACAGTCTAAGGGGGTGTGAAGTATTCTGGTATTAAACCACAACTAATAGTTGAAAGTCAAACATTTTCCTAGTCTTCCTTGCTAGGCCTTTCAGGAACTGCCTGACTGTGGATGTCTCCCTCCATTTCTGATTTTGGAAAGGACAATCTATAGTGTTAGAGCCGATGACAATATTTAAGTGAATATCTATTTTCTTTAAAGTCTTGGTTGTTTTGTGGGTCTAAAGGAAAGGACCTCAAAAAAGAAATTATTATAGCCAAGAATGGATTATAAATGCATATTAATGAAGATGAATAAAAATAACTGTGCTTTTCGAGGGTCTGAAAAGGAATGAATTTCTTTTGGTGGGTTTTGTAGGAGACATCAGATTGGGGGACCTCATGGTTAGCGGATGCTGAGGCTGTCCCCTCCTAAGAAGCCCAAGAGGTTTCCCCCGTTCACTTGTTCCTGCCCTCCCTTTTGGACTCACCTTTACACAAAAAGCTCTGATCCAGATTTGGACACAAACCTCAGCACTGGCTCTGTTGAGTGGGTGCAGAGTGAGCGAGCAGCGGAGGGGAAGGCTCAGCACCTCTTGTGCTGGCTGTGACACTGGACTGAAGCTGACAAGAACCTGCTCTGTCAGTGCATGGCTTGGTCTGCTGGGGTTCTGTTTAATGTAGTCTGCTCCTCCAAAGGGCTGGTATTTATTCGATCTAGAGGATTTGTAATAAAAAGGAGCCACTCAGAAAATATGATCAACTTATGAAGAACCCTAGGGCCTGCACTGGCTGCTGGGCCTGCTCACGTACATTTTGCCTACAAGGGAAGCTGTTTAGCTCGGCACTGTCATTTCAGTGCATAAGTGCTCACATAAGAAGTCTGCTCAGGATTGCACTCTCCCCTTACATTTGCATCTTTCTTAAAAGTCAGTTCCTTGTGTGAACAGGTCCTTAGAACATCACTTACAAGTGAGGAGCATTTCTCTTGTCAGGTACCCAAAATCCTGTGATATGCTGTTTAAAAGATTAATTGGATTCAAAGCTGTTTCATCTGATTTTTAGCTCTGGCTCTACTTAATGTGGGAAGGTATCCTAGAATTAGTTTGCTGAACACATGCATATAAGAGCATAAAGCATATCTAGACCAAGGGTATATGGGATAAATTAAGTAGAAGGTATATGTGAAAATAAAAAGTGAGCGCTAGTAAATAAAAAGTGGAATCAGAATTGCGTTTTGTGCTAGGAGAAAAATTGTAGAGTGATGGCTGAAGAATGAATTTTAGTATTACATGATTAAGGTTGAGTAGGTATATTTTGTCTTTTGAGTGTTAAGTCAGAGAGCAGAGGTCTGACTTAAATCTTCATGATTATCGAAGTTTAAAAGTAAATTCATATTTCATGTAACTAGTATTATATTCAAAGATAACATATCAATTTTTCAGCACATGCATTAGCTACACATCTATTGCCATTTCTTTAACTCCAGAGCTTTAACTGCAGGTAACAGTTAATGCCTTGGGCTGTGCAAGGTGCTTGTGTGCAGTACTTTGTGCACAGAGATCTGAAATCCTTGCTAATGACATGCTGCTGCACATCGTACTGGCACCTGTAAAAATATCTAATGCTTATTGCTCAGCTTTGTAAACCCGACGTGAATGTACCTTCGATAAAAAGCAAAGCTAAGCCGGTGGCTTGACTGACCCTAATTTAAAGAGAGTCGATATTTATATATTGTATTTAGGGTTTTGGAAAGGCTTGAAGGCTGGTAACAAAAACCGTGTTACTCTAAAGAGACAGGAGTGAAAATAGATACAAGAATACTAGTAACTAATGTAGGGGTAGGATGGGAGAAGATGAATCCTGGGGATATAAAGAGTTCTGAAGAGTCAGCAAATGCTAGAATTCTCATGGGGATGCAGAGACTTATGTACTGCTGAGGAGCCAGAGTGTGATGTAAGGCACAAATAAATTTAGCAAATGCAAGAATGTTTATGAACTTCACATGCAAATGAAATATCATTTATTTAACCAGTTTTTGATGTCTCTAGTAGTGTGTATACTGTGTTTTATATGGTTCCTGTGTGGCCATAAATAAATTTTATTTAGAGCATTGGAGGGAGCTGTTATTAACAGAGTTACTCACAGCCAACATCAATTATCTGTGGTACTCTACAAATACTTATTTATGGTTACAATAAAATATTCTTGGGGAAGTGCAGTTCTGTAAAACTACCTAGAGTACCTAGGATGGGTATTCCATCTTCTAGAATAAAGCCACTGTTGTACATGACAAAAATATGGAGAATCAGTGAGTTGCTGAATAACCCTCAAAGTGTTCACTCTTATGAGTTAGTGTTCTGTCATTTATCTTTCTTAGGGCATGGGCCTCTCACTTCCTGAATAAATCTCACAAGTAGATTACCTTTATAAGGAGAAAAAGGTATAATAATTTAGAATGTGATACTTTAGATGTTCTTTAAAAAAGTTGGGTACAGCAAACTGATTATAGATATTTCTTCTAATTAGTCTATTTTTTCTCAACTTTTGTCGGAGAGGTAGTTTAAATTTCTGGAGTAGAAACTGTATTTTTTAGTATTTTGATATATGAATTAAAGAGTTTCTTATTCTGCACTTTGAATATCCCCTTAATACAAGGCTACATGTATGAGATGTTATTTTTTCTCTTATGCCACTAGTAAGGAGCATTATAGATACTAAAAAAAAATCTCAGTTTTACAGCTTATTTGTGTCTCTCTATTGCAATGATCCAAATAAAGGACCACATGCACACTGACAAGTGTGTGCCTGTCATAGAGTGGAAAAGTCATTATGGGTTTTCCATTATATGATAATTTTTGACTTCTTTTGTGACAAAATGATTGGAAGATGATTTGTGGCAGAAGTTTCCTCCTCATCTGAAAGGGGGCTGATAGAGTCATTTGCACACAATGAGAGTTATCAGTCTGTATTAGACAAGAAAATTTATGACCCATAGCTGGTAATTTGTAAATCGCCAGAGTCCCTGAATGAGCAAAGACATGTGAAGCCATGCAGGTTCATAGTTAGGGGATTTTGTCTTTAAAAGTGTAAAGGAGTATAGAGATTGATATGACAGCTAAGGAGCATGTGTTGTATTAGTAGTTTTTGGACTGTTACAGAACTCCATTCTCATTGGATTTTCATGAAGTATCTTAATCTGTGTCTTTACCCTTTGTAGAATTACTGTTGGTAGCTGTCTGTTATGAAACTGGAATCGTGCAGAACTTGAAATGTTTCTCTTCTGTACTATGCAATATGGGAAAGTAAAGAGAGTCAGTCTAGCAGCAGCCCCCCAAAAAAGGCGTATATCATCCATCTTTGGTGCCAAATTTTAGTCTGGTCATAAATGAAAAGCTATTAAAGGAGAATTTGAGGTCATCCAGATAATCATGTGGAGCTTGCATACTTCTTTCCTTAGGATTCAAGGAAATTATTTTATTTTTGATTTTTTTCTTATTTTAAAATATATTAGCAGTAAGAGCAAAATATAGTGTTTTCATCACCCTCTGCTCTGTTTTTAAAGTTAGGTGTCCAAGCAGAAGAGCCTTTCCATGTTGCTGGAGTACAGATGTAGAGTAAGAATAAAGTCCATGTGGAAATGAATGTACACTGCCATGTAAAACACAGCTGACTGCTCACAGTATGACAACCAAATTGCATTGAACTGTACTGTGTGTTCTGCAAACCTTTCCTTCCTTCGTCAAATGTGTCTCATTGTTATTAGTCAGACTGTCACAGATTTAGCAAGGATATTTATGCGTGAGCTGGAGGCTCAACTGCCCAAAACACGGGGAGTGTGAAGCAGTGTGAAAGACAGGAATGTTATTTAGCAGCTAATCATAGCACCACAGAATAAGATGAGGTGGAAGGGTCCTGTCAGGATCATGGAGTCCAAGTTCTGGCCCTGCACAGGACATCCCAGGGGTCACACCCTGTGCCCGAGAACCTTGTCCAGACACTCGAACTCTGTCAGGCTTGGGGCTGTGACCATTTCCCTGGGAACCTGTTCAGTGCTGGCCATGTTTACCAATCACTAGAGGGCTGATGTTTCTCCATATCTCAAGTGCTTCAAAAGTCTGACGTTACTGGAAATCAAAGCAAGCTGAGGAGTTAATTTTTGCATATCTGTGGTACTATTTCAGCTGCAGCTTTTAAAGTGGATTTCACCCTTAAATGAGCTACTTAAGTGAACAGATGAAATTTCCATGGACCCTTCTCTGTACTGCAGTTAAAACCTCCCAAAGCAGAGCCAGTCTCTGTGTAGTTCATTTGTTCTGCTGTGTTCACCCCAAGAGAAAAAAGCCTTCCTTCTTATCACAGAGCAGCTAACACAGGCACAAGAGGCTGCCCACAGCACAGCTTCCTGCTGCTTACCCTTTTAGTAAGAACATTATTCAGCTACTTTTAGCCATAATTTTGTAAAATTGACTGGGCTGATAAGAAATGTATACATTTGTGATAACTTTTGAACAGTGAAAACTCATTTTCTTGAAGAACAAAATAAACAAACTTGAAAAAGATGAGTAAATGCCATAAAAATAGTTGAGAACTAAATATTTCAGAGTTTTTAGTTTGGATATGTTGTTTATGGGATTTGGATTTTTGTGTGTTTGTTTTGATAAAGATTTGGTTTATGGTCTTTGTTTTTATTTAGTGTAAAACATCCGTGCAGGGTTTTTTTCTGCATCAGATATTGTTCCTCAACATGCTGGTTATTCTAGTCAGAAGCTTTAAGGACAATGCTGTTCCTATGTTGCCATCATTACATGGGACACATTGGCACGGCAGAGTAAAAGCTCTTCCATTGGATGAACTTGGAGATTTTAGCAAGTAAAAGGCTTAGATTTTAATTGGTTCATTTTTATGTATTATGCTATTTCAGACAGGCACAAGGCAGAACATAATAAAAGTTCATATAGATCCTCAGGGTATTTGAAATTTAACCGAGGTGCACACGTATTTTTATCCTTATGGCTTGAATATTTGCTTTTGATAGCAGATTTTATTGGTGTCTCATTAAATCCTTCATATGAATAGAAACATGTACAATTACAGGTCCTCCCAGCTGAGAGGAAAGCACTAAATGATGATGCTCAAACTTGGCTTGTGTTAAGCAAAACAGCAAACGAGACACAGAAATACACTGTAAGAGGGACAAAGTGGGAAATTTTCCCAGTGGAGACCGTGGCTGATGAAAGGTTTTTCTCCAGCCTGTGAGATAAGACAGCAGTTTTTGGGTTGTGCCACCAATCTCTCACTCCTTCCCATGCCCTGGCACTTCATCCCCCTGGGGGTGTGCATCTGGCAGGGTGTGTTAGGGAATGCAGTTCTGGGGCCCTCGAGGGCAGCTCAGCTGCTCAGGCTCTAGAGATGCAGCAAAATCCTAAAAGGAAGGAAGGTTTTCCTTTATGCCAGGGGTGTTTGTCCATTTTCCAGTGGCACAATTCCAAGTCTCAGGCAGGTGCTGTAATTGTTGCCAAGGAGAGATTTGGTTAGCTACCCACCAAAGGTGTAATTAGTCTTTTACCTGTTAGAGCTCATCTAGTTAGTGCAAAGGATTGAAACAATTCCCTGTCCTCTCACCATTTCAAATAATTCTGTGTGGAGTGCTGGCTGAAAAGGGAAATTCTGTCTTTTTGAATTTAGATGATCTATTACTCACTAATTCCCTTGAGTTGGTAACTGTTGAGAACATATGTAGCATATTCTATATTCTTTACTTAATGGGAAATGAGATTTCTTGGACTAAACTGTTTTAGAGAGAGAAGAACATTTTTACTTGAATTTTATGTTTATATTCTTACCAAGTCAGAATGTTACAAACTAAGTGGTTTGAGTCCTTTAGTTATTTAAGCATTTCATAATCTCAACTGCTGTACCCAAAAGAAGCTGATAGAAGCTGAGGTTGTAATTTGTCTGTCAGAATGCATTTCCTTTGCAGAAGCCCTATAGCAGAGGGAAAAATTAGTGGTTTGCCTTAGGTCTTCCCACAAGTGTGGCCAATTTAAGATGCCAAATCAGAATGGATTCCATAATTCTTATAGCATGTTAAATAAGTCAATTAACTAATATTTTTTGTCTATTTATTCAAGGAGTTCTCTGTGTGAAGAACTGAGATAACGGTAGGGGTTTTTTTTTGGTTTTGTGTTTTGTTTGTTAATAACAAGCACAGAAAATCTGTCACTTTTACCAGGTGTTTGAAGGTCATTGTAGCAATCACTGAATGAACTTTAACTGCAGTAGGAATGGATGGAAATCTCTTCCATCAATGGAATTCTGGTAAAATAATTCAGTGTAATCTATCATGTGTCATGATACTACGTTTCATACAGAAGGAGCTGTGAAACAGGTTAAGAGAAGATTGACTGGACTCCTACAATGCAGTATTGTTTATGGGTGATGTAAGCTGTGCGGAGAGAAGGCTGAGCGGTGTTAGACTTTCTTTGTTCTTGGAATCATCTCTGTAGCACTGTGAGACCCAATCCACTCACAGGTGGCTTCTCATGCTTACAGCATGGACAGGAACTCCCATGTTCTGCGTGTATATTCTGCACTAGTCACTGCTAAACACTTATCTGTTCATCCCCATTTCACGTCAGGCAGACAGACTGTAAAGGCTGCTACACTTTTGAATCTATAGTTTGAATAATTATTCATTTCATTTGTATGGTTTTTACTTTAAACAAGCTTCAACTGAGATTTTGGGTAGTCAGCGCATCTAGAATTTATATGATGGTGTGATGCAATTTAATCTCAGTAACTTGTCTTTTCTTGGATAGAAATTGCTAAAATTTTACTGTAGATCTCTATCAAATTGAGAGTGAGGAAAAGAAATGAAGTTTTGTGTTATAATGGGCTTAGTCAAAAGCCTACAAAATTTTTTCATCAGCTGTAATGGGCTCAGGTCAGATGATAAAGGATAATTAAATACTGTTACAGTAATAACTAAAAGACATTAGAAGATGACAGTTGCATTTTTTTTCTTTAACACAGATGAAGGATACTTTGTTCAGAAATACTATTAGGACAAAACCATCCTAAAATCAAATATGAGAAGAGACCTCTTACCTCCCTGATGGGGTGAAACATTTCAGTCCTGCAGCTCAGGAAATTGCTCTTTTCTCTACACAAAAACACTGAGGATCCACTACTGTCCTCTTACCTCCATTCTACCCATTACAATTAAGGAAAGCAATTTGTATCTATAAAAAGTCCCATTGAATCAAACAGCATTCATTTCACTACATAATAGTCTCATCAGAATCAATAGGACTGTGGCTGTAACCTCTGTGTCCAAGGGGAATTGTGTGTGCTGGTGCCTTCCCTGTCTTGGAAGGTCTCTGAACCTTTTTGCTCAAGCCTTTAATATAGAGAGAGCTTATTGAAAGCCTTGTTTGCTCTATACTGAACTGCTTTGATTTTCCTTCCTTTCTGAAGTATTGTGAGACAGTGTGTACCACTGTCCTCGGGGTGCCTATTAATATCTATTCGAGTAGATACACCGATTCATTTCTTTTTCATGTCAGTATAAAGGTTTGCATCCTCCAACAAAAATAATTACTGTACATTTTCTTTAATGTTTTTCACTTAGGAAAAAAGAACCCTCAGTAAGTGGCACATCTTGATGTAATCATTCAGAAATGTAGTTTAAATCTGACTCTTCCATTTTCTGTATCTTTTCCCAGTCTGATTAGCAAACACAATGAAAGTATTTATCTGTGTGGCTGAAAGAACAAAGTGCAGCTGTGTGCTACCAAATCTAATGAAAGACATCTTGCTGTCTATGGAGGTTAGTTTGAATTTTCCATCCTGCCTTGTTATCCTTGAGACAATCCTCTCTGACTGATTATGACAGTTGAAAATGTAGCAGCAGAAATTTGGAAGGGGAAAACCCCCAAATCATTAGTAATGCAAATTTTTTTTTTGCATATAAAATTTTATATTACTATATAATTGCAGTGAACTATAAGTTTACTGGAGTAAACATGACCATAACTTGTTTTCACAAAATCCTGCAGTGACTTACAATTTAAGGAATCATTGACAAAGCAGGAACCAGCAATTATCGAGCTGATGCTCGCAATGTATTAATTAATGCAATCAAGCAGCAATAATGACACTTGAGGGCATCATGCAAATCTTATATGTGAGCTACGCTTATAGTCAAATTAGAAATTACTCCAGGGACTTCACATTATTAACTTAGTCCTTTTCAGACTCTTAGCAGAAACCTTTATTTTCTTTCCTTTTTCTGTGGATAGTAAGTACAGGGTTTTTTAAAGTCACTCTCTGACTATACTTTTCACTATAGAACCATGGTCTTTGTTAGAGAAATGTTATAAACCATTTTGTCAATTACCTGAGAGTCAGCAGTTGGTATGTTCATAAGGATAAAAGGAATAATTTTTTTTTAGAAGGCTTGATTTCAGTCTTGTGAATAGGAAATGTCTGTGATGTCTCTCTCATAAACAGTTTAACTGCATCAGCCATTGTGGTGATCAAGATCCTTTCACTTCAAAGTGTTTAAACCATCTCATCAAATATGCACTAAGAATAGAACTGATGAACAGCCAGTCTCGCATTTTTCTGATTTTTTTCCTTCCATTTTCCTTTCAAGTTTTGAAATCTTTGGGGATACTTAGCTTGCTCTTGGGATGGTCTCTCTCCTTTGGCTGTCAGCTTGGACAACCACCTAAAGATAATTTAGAAATTGAAAGCTGGTTTATGACTGAAAGCATAAGTGCAGTCCAATAAGCAAATTTGCTGCCTGTGACCTCTACCTTTTAAGAGTTTTTCTTCCATGTAATGCCAGGTGGATCATTTCAGTGTTCATTATCTTTTTGAAAAAAACCCCACATCCCTTCTACTTTTGAAAATGAGTTATTTTTATCATCTGCCTAAGTGAAAGATATTCCATGGTCTTAAGAGAACATGAAACAACTGGGAAGGAGAGAAGGAATAAAGACAAGCACAGGATGATCAAGAGAGGAAGGGAGGAAAAAGAGAATATCAATTCCAGAAGTTGCCCTCTCTACTGGGTTTGCTGCATTATGGTGCAAGTAATGGCTGAAACCACTGAAAGTCCTACCAAAATACATCAAGAAAGTAGAGTGGCTGTTCTCTGCTTACAGCCCCTATGCATTAGAAAAACTTTCCTTTTCCTCTTTTATCTTGATACTTTTCGCTTACTAGAAATTTTGGCATTTTGTAAGAGGCAAATACTGGTGGTGGGAAAGTTTTGTTGTTTTCCTTTTTTTTTTTTTTTTCCACACATGAAGATTAAAAAAAAGGTGAGGCAAGATATAGTTAAAGCACCAAAGTTAACGTGCTTAGCTTTGGTGTCTGAGTGAGGAGGCCAGGCTCTGTCAACTCGACAAACAGCCATATGATTGCAGTCCATAAAATCATTAGCAACATGCAAAGTGTGAAGGGGGACTGGGTGCTGCTATTTTTTCCAGCAATAGTAACCAGAGGGCCTTGAATGAAGCCAGGATGGGTGGGATCAAAACAAACAAGATGAGCAGGATTAAGGGGTAGCAGGCCTGTGATCTCCTTGACAAGGAACACTGTGAGAGCCAAAAGTTCAAGTCGGTGCTGGGGCAAAGACATTTTATGTTTTTGCATGAAAGATTGTTTTATTAGTAAAATGAAGTTGCGATCTCTCTTAAAAAAAATCTACATGATTCTATTTTTTCCAGTCACCATGAAAGAAAAAATTACTTAGTGTTTTAGAAATTCCAACTCTGAGAATGTTTAGAAAGATGGCAAGCTATGAGCAGTTTTGCAAGCAGACTTTGTCTTCTGAAGTTTGATTGGATTTTGGAAGAAGGTTCCCATATACTGATGACAAGTGAGATTGTATGAATCTGAATGAATGCAGAATCATAACTACTAGGAACAACAGTATGTGCAGGTTTTGGTAGTGTCCCGTTCACACTGCACGTACAATTTTTCACTAGACTTTAAAAGAAACACTCTTCAAGTAAGTATCTCCTTTTCTGTAACACCTATTTTCTCCAAGCTGCCACCATGTTTCTTTCACGTATGCATTAGATGAAATTAAATGTAGAAAGCAAGCAGTGATTTATGTCTTTCCACTGAGTTTTTAGTGTGGAAAGGCTCTTCATAGATAAGCTACATTTGCTCCTTAACTAGTACTAAAGTATTACATCTTACTACATGCTCCATTTGCCTATTGCAAATTTTAGGTTAATTTGGCATACAAAACTAACCTATCACTGCAGCTTCTTTAAACCTTCCAAAAAGCCCTCATAAAGCAAGTAAATGGAGTTTTGCATACAATGCATAGTGAATATGAGCTATTTTCCTCTTCATTTGCGTTTTTCTTTTTCTGTCAGTGAATGTTATGTGTTGGCTGATTCAGGCTGGGGTGCTTTCTCTTTATACAAAGATATGATTATCCTTTTCAAGTGAATACACTTTAAAGTGAAACATACAATCAAATAGTTTTACAGATGAAAAGCCATCAATGGGTTTCTGAATTCTACAGCTTTCTCATGTGTAGGGGTATTGGATCAGATAAATGCTAAATTCTCCATAAAAAATATACAAAGAGGAATATGACGATTGTTGGATATGCATCACTACAAGTGTGATGTTTTTCTAGCCTTCAAAAGTTTATAATTTAAGCCAATCTGTTCCATTGTAACATTCCTTTATTTTTTTCTTTGCCTCTCCATTTAACTTACTGGGGGGAAAAAAAGTAAGGAAGAAATAATCTTATGGGCTTGGTTTTATGGGAATAAAGATAATTTTTGGTGTTTCTACTGCTTTTATTTTGTGACAACAAATATCCAGATGTGTGTTTCTCATAAGCCTCCATTCTCTGTTCTTCAGAGTTGTTTTCGTTAATCCTGGACCTCAAATTCCATTTCACTTTTGTGTCCATAGATGCTGTGACCTAAAGTGAGATCACCTGCTGCCTGACACCTTTAGCCTGTTTTAGAGAGAGAATATTCCTGTGAACACTGCTCTTAGGTGTATGTGTAAGACTCACACACAGGCAAACTCACTGAGTCTGCCTTCGTATTTGCCCAAGCAAACCCCACCGGGGAGCAATCTGAGCTGTAAGAACCAGTCTGTGGCATGCATGAGGAAAACCTTCTTTTATAATAGCTATAACCATATATAACTGGTGAATGCTGGCAGGGGAACTAAACAATTTCATCAGTTGCTTTATTGAAATGTAACTTCTTAGTAAAGCTTTGTTTTGAGCCCACTGTGGAGTAAGTCACTTGGATTTCCTTCAGAAAACAGTTTGTACATTCCCTAATTACAATTCATTACCCTTTCTTTTCACAACAGAATAAGCTTGAGTGTGACAACTCTCTGACCCAAAACCACTGAAACTTTCTGCCTAGATCACACATTTAAAGTGAAAATTTTTTACCAAAACTACAGTCAGATAAAGCAGTCTTGCCTAAATAATATATTACAGTGGTCAAAAGCTATCCTTGTTAAAACACACAGCATTGAAAAGGAACTTTATCTGATAAAGGACTCTAATAATGGAAATATGTCAATGCCTAACAGGTAAAAGAATTTTTAAAAGCCTTTTAGAATATAATTGGGATTAAAAGAAACCTTTATTAGATTATTTTCTCGATACAGACAGTGAAATTCTGAATAGTGATGCAAAAGAGGCAAGAAATGTCAACAGCAGCTTGTGTCCTATATTTGGAATGAAGCAAGAACATGCATGCAGAAGGCAGATTTTGAGGGAATTGAATATTCACCAGTTAGGACAAAAAAAAAAAAAAAGGATGTAATAGTTACTGAATGTAAGATTTTTTTTTTAAACCACAGATTCAGAAGATTTGTCAGAGACCTAAAAGACACTACCAACAGTGTTTTTTTCACTGATGTCAAAAGAATGGAGAAATTTGGTTGTTGAAGAACAAGAAACTCTAACTGGTTAGCTACAGGTCATGCAGAGGTGTAATAAATACAGTAGTTAAATACAGACTGTAAACACAGAGTTTAAGAATAAAAATGGGAGATGTCAATTGGCATTGCTTCAGGACAAGTATTTTTTGGTAAACAAACCTGTTATCCATTTTGCAGAAATACAGCTTTGATGGACAAAACCAGCTATGTTGAGTGGTAAATTTTGTTTTAACATAATTGAAAATCACATAACTTACTAATGTGAACATTGCAGGTTAATTGCATTCTGTAAACAGAGGTACTTAATACTTTACCTCTGGTTTCAACAGAAAAGCCAGTTATCTTCAGGGCAACCAGCTGCCTGGGATGGGAGAGAGGGATGAACATCAGAATAGACTCCCTGTAACGCAGGACGGAGTAGGTGATGACCTGCTGAGCCACTTAGACCCTCCCGAGTCTCTGGTCCTGGATAGGGCCCACCCAAGGGCAGTGAAGGTGTTGGAAGAAGAGCTTGTCCAACTGCTCTCCATCATTTCTCATCAGTCCTGGTCAACCCAGCAGGTCCCAGATGGCTGCAGTGTGACCAGTGGGGTGCCTCTGTGCAGGAGGGGTGGAAGGAGCACCCAGGGAACTGCAGGCCTGTCAGCCTGACCTCGCTGCTGGGGAAGGTCAGGGAGATCATCCTGAGGGCCATCCCAGGGCACTAAAGGACAACTTGGGCATCGGCCACAGGCATAGGAAAGGCAGGTCCTTCTTGACCAACCTGATCTCCTTTTATAGCCAGGGGACTCACACAATGGATGAGGAGATGGCTGAGGATCTGTCTGTCTGGACTGTAGTAAAGCCTGTGTCACTGTTTCCCACAGCATCTCCTGGAGAATCTGGCTGCTCATAGTTTGCACAGGTGCTCTCTTTGCTGGGTACAAACAGGCTGGATGTCTGGGCCCAGAAAGTTGTGGGGAATGGAATTCTGTCCAGCTGGCAGCTGGTCCCTGCTGGGGCTCCCCAGAGCTCAGTACTGGGGCCAGCCCTGTTGTGTGTCTTCACTGATGATCTGGACAAGGGGATCAAGTGCAGTGTCAGTGAGTTCACAGACAGCACCAAGTTGAGTGGCAATGTGGATTGCTGGAGGGCAGGAAGGCTCTGCAGGGGGATCTAGACAGGCTGGATTGATGGGCTGAGGCCAAGGGTGTGAGGTTTAACAAGGTGAAGTGCCAGGTGCTGCACTTGGGTCACAACACCCCCCTGCAGTGCTACACTGTGGAGTTATTTCAAATAGTGGGATGCTGCTTTCCTGCCTGCTCCTGCAGGTTAGCATCAGTCAGGGTGGCTTCTTGACATCCTCATTCCCTAAGTGTGCTGGGGTCCAGTGCTTTCACCTCCTTTCAAAACCCCACAGGACTTGGCCCTATTAGGTCTCCATCTGCCGTGGTGTGAGTTGTGTGTAAATACCAGGTAACAAACCAAAGAGCTTTGTAACAGTTTGGCTCTGTTCATCACATGCATAGATGTTCCATGTGTTGGGGTCAAATATGTATTTGTGGAGGAGAAACTTGCATAAGCAAGTGAGCCCCTGAAATATCTCTGAACACCCCTAAGGAATTCCAAGCTTGGGAATAGCAGTCCCCTAAAACAGAGCACAATTTACAACATCTGGAATTTATTAGAAATTTAAATTCCATATAAAACACCCCAAGTATATAATTTCCTTCTCACAGAAATCTTCCTTTTTCTGGCAGCATTGATAATATACCTATTTCATTAAACTGCTCAGGCACATGACTACTAGGAACTCTCAGTGGAGAAGAAGCTGAAGTTCCCTGAGTGCTGCAGTATACTTGACACAGTAGTAATATCTGCTGAGTTATGGTCTATATAATTTTTGAATCGTGTTCCACAGCACTCAGCAATATCTGTCATATGCTTTGTATCTCTGTCACAGTTATTGCTGAGTTCAAATGAGTAATACTTAGGTTTCTTTGAGAAATTCAGGTGAAAAGCTCCCAAAGATTTGCACTGTAGCAAAGTTTCATTTTTTACTGATGAGTCATTATTTTTTATGAAACTTTAATGAACAACAGCAAGCACGTATAAATCATGACTGAGTTCACAAAGAAAGGTAGTATTGTAATGTCTTCTGGGCTCATCTAAAATGTTGCTGACTTCCAAGGACAGGTTTTTCTTTATTAATTGAACTTTACAGTAATTATAACTGTATGTTAATGTCAATAAAACTGCTTGTGAACACAATGATTTAAAACCAGCAAGCTTTAAATTACAGATATCACGCATCGTATTCAGTTAGTTCCAAAGAGGAGAAATCAAAGATTTTCAAATAATGAGAAATTGGAAGTGGAAAAATGTATTTAAGCCACTCTTTCTCTGTACAGAAGTTTCAACTTTTGTCTTTTTATTAGCTGGAAATTTCTGTTACTTGGGAATTTTTTATCTTAGGCAGCCTTTATCTTTACCATTGTGTACCAACCCTCCTATGTTTTTGAATGAACAGCATTTTTTGTCTGGGAGGTGGAAAACCACAGAGAACATTCATCTTTTACCCTTATCCTCCACCTCTGCATTCTCCCCAGCAGTAAAAGGCTCCCAATTTCTCTGCTATACCACTATACCTGTCTGCCAGTCTTTACAGCAAAGGACAAAATAGAAATAAGAGTCTGCAGCATATTTTAAATTCAGTAGAGATCATTCTCCTTCATCATATGTATAATATCTGGTAGATTTCTTTGGACCTGTATTTACATCTTTATAGCTAGTGCTCTTTTAAAGCTCCCAGGCAAAGTTGAAATATTCCAGAAGCTGGATGTGAAATACTGTCTTAAGCGTTTGGATTTCTTCATGTATACAACTTTCTTTGCTGAAGGAGAGGAGATTTAGAGAAAGATGTGGGGTCTAATTCTTGCTGATGTCAGAGTACCTCTGAAGGGAACAGCAAATCCTCCCATTTCTGGATAATAGCACTTTTACCTTGGCAGTGAATTTACTTGGGTTGTGCCATCCTGCCGAGGCAAACTGAGCTCAAGTACATTGCACATTGCAGTGCAACATAAAGCTGAGCCAGATTTTAAAAGAGTAGAGAGACTTCAGGTACAGCAGCATGAAGTTTGAGGTGTGGGCTGCATTAGATCCTAAAGTTTCAATGGGGTCTTCAAAGTCAGTGGAACTGTTCTCTCACTGGCAGTGCTTGGCATGTCATAATTGTTCTGGCTGAACTAATGAAGTATTCCTGCTGCTTCAAGCAAGAAGTCCGAGGGACCAAGCACAATATACTTTTAGAATATGAGCGCTGGCAGAAATGAAAAGGTAATTTCTCATTGCTGTTGTATTCTTTAGGCCTGAACATCAATGAGTCCAGCCCTCCCCAGCCCCAGACCGTTGTGATGAGGTGTTTGAGCTGGCACAATCAAGTGCCCTGTGGTCATGCACCCCTCTGCCTGGAGAAGGGTATAGGATGAAGGGGCTTCATTTGCTGCTGCTGCCTCCTTGCCACAGGAGCTTCACTCTCCCGGAACTGTCAGCACCTCGACCTAGTGTAGTCTGTGTGTTTTGTCACTCTGCACTGCTGATCCACCTGGTGGTGTCTTTACAGTGTGAGAATCATTGCATTTCTGCAATACCTCTGTCTCCAACTGAAGAAGGTTTCAGAGCTGCTGTCAGTGCAGCTCCCAAGCTAAAAGTGCTTCTCTGTCAGTGGTACAACTGGACAGGAACAGCTGTGCTCAGATATTCCAAATTCTTTACCTTTTATATATGCTTTACCTTTTCTGTAAGCCTAAGATGATACAAGCACATTCATTCAAAGGTGCTCACAAAGATATCATGCTTTTTTTACTGGGAACAACAAAAGCAAGCAGTGTGAATGTACTGCTCTCTTGCTGTCTGTTCATACTTTATGTAACATATTGTGCTCATCAGCTCTTGTTGGGCTTGTGACAACAGCCAGATTAGTGCAATGGTGCTGCATTGAAGGAGCTGTGAGTTATTTGGGCTGTGGAAAGTAAATGCTTCTTGTGTGAGTACTGGGATTAGGAAGACTGTACCCCAATGACCCTTAGGCCATGGGATTTTGGGCAAGACCCCTTTGACAAGTTTAACCCTTTTGTTATTAATGCAAGCAGGCATCCCATTTTACTGAAACAGAGTTACAGATCTGACACAGCTTTGATATTTCTGCGTGTCTCAGTGAATATTTGAAGGAGTACCTTGTGAAGAAGGAATGCCCCAAGTGTAAGTGGGAGCTCCAAAACAAATGAAAATGACTGGGGACATGCCTCAGGCTCCCAGGCCTTGTTTTTAAATGAAAAATATAGAATGAGGCTCCAAGATATCCTTTTCTTTCATGTTCTATGCTTAGGGCCATAGCAACTAAAAAGCCTTGCTGCACTGAGACTTGAGATAAGCTGAGGGAATATTAAATAAGCCAGTATGCAGAGATCACTTGGAGTAGGTAGGAGTTTGAAAGCTCCAGTTTATAAAAGTAACTAGGAAATTGTGCTGGTAGCTAAAAGATCAAACATTCAACTTATCAAAGGTTACGTTTGAAGTTTTGGGAAACCAAATAAAGAAATTCCTTGTTCTATTTCAGTGACTTCTGTGGCATATTTTCTTCGCCATTGTACTTTCCTTAATAACATCTGATTTCTGTGGCGGTAATTTTAGCAGAGTTATATCATACAAGATGCTTCCAGAGTAAATGTTCTGCAAACAGTGTGTTAATTGATTTCTTGTCCCTAATTGAGGTAAATTTTGGGTGCTTGATGTGATAGTTCTTGGCTTTCTGCCTTGGTTCTGGTTAGTGTATTTCTTCCAAAACACACTTGAGCTAAAAGCGCCTGTCCTTTCTTAGTTGTTTGTGTTCATGTTGAGAAAAATATTTTTCTTGCTGGAGCAAGGCAGCAACTTTATTGAATATTTTGTCATTTGGTATATGACACCTAAGAGCTCTGTGCCTCAAACCAGCTTTAACATTGTACTGCTGATCTAGAACACTGGCTTCAAATGAGTTTAGAAAGCAAGAACTGTAGCAGGATTAATGAAAATGAATTAAGTATGCTTCCTTATTTTGGCAATTTTGATTGAATATTTTTTTCCCCATATTGGAGAAGCATCAAAAACACGTCTATAGAAAATTAGACTTTATGTGGTTTCTTGTGAACATCACAATTGTTTGAGAAAGAATATATGATTTTCTTTGAAGTAGAACCAAAACCACTGAAAATCAGGGCTATTTCTACTAAGCAAAATGCCAAATATTTCCCTGTTTGTTTATAGGTTAAGTCTCAAGGAGACACAGAATCCAGGGAACTGTCCCCTGGCCTAACCCTTAATTTATCCAGTAGTTTAACTCTGCTTGTCTGTCTGCACTGTGAATAGTCTGATTTCAGTGGGTATACTCCATGAAGTTAAATCATGAGTGAGCTTTGCAGGATTGGGACCTTCAGAAGCAACTGGCAGATTTAAAATGCATTATTCCAAAATGTGGCAGAGAGTTCTCTGTGTTATGCTGAATGGGCTTTATTACACTGAACTGATCTCCTAGTTATAACTAATCTCTTGAAGCCTGGTTCTCTTCATCCTCATTTCAGTAAGTGCAAAGTCATTGCCTGAATCAAGTCAGGGAGTTTGGCTTTTTTATTCCTTCATCCTTAATTATTACATAACCTTTAATGCAGGGTTTACAGAACAGAGAGAGGTAGGTCCAGCGTATAAATTGGATTACTCCTTCTGGAACCTGTGGAGTTAGGGCAATTTACAGTGGCTGAGAATCTGGCCCATAAACTTCACTGAAAGGCTTTCTCTAATCCAGCAGTGTAATTAGACTGAAAGAGTTATTTTCAAGAGTTGTTAGTACCTGAAAATGATTACTCACTGGGGCATCATTAGTATAATAGCAAAGCCACTTTTCAAGGATTCTGGAAATCCAAACACCCTGTACTGTTTGCATTCCTCAGTAGCACAGTTAATATATTGCCTCCTGTGTGACCTGTGCAGTAAAACTGCTGTATTAACTATAACAGCATTGGTACATGTTTCCCTAATCAAAAAATGAAACTGGTGTCCCTGGCAATAGATGATGCTACTTCTAGCAGGACATCATGCTTTTTGATAGTGACAGCAGCTTTTCAATGTGCAGCAAGGACTCACTTTACAAAAACACAAACAGCAAAACAATTTATATTTGTAGATAAGAAGCAGCATCATTTATACTGAAAAAGCTGGAGAAAGCTGAGTTTATAGATTTTAATATATTCCATCAGCAGTCCATTGAGGAGCAGCCCCAAAGCCTCATGGAAATGGGAAGAGGCTACCTGACTTCAGTGGGGCCTTGGCTGGTCCTGTTATCTTTAAGGTGTGCAGGCTCTCAGGGGAAAAAGGGACCACCACACATAATAGTGAGTCATGATGGGGGAAATTCATGGCTGTGATGGGTGAAATACCTGCAGCCATGTGGTCTGTTGCTGTCTTATGTGGCAGAAGTGAGGAGATCAAGAAGAGGGGGCAGCTCCTTGCTGTGCTGTGAGCACCCTGTTTTCCTGCCTTGGCAGTGTGGTCAGTCTGCCAGGCACTGCTGGGTTTGGTCTGCCCTGTTCAGCAGCAGTGCCAGCACTGAGAGCAGTGCAGCTGTCTCCTGCCTCCATCCTGCTGGGGTGAGGGCAAAGGTAGTACCTGAACTTCAGAGGTCTCTCTGGGCCTTTCACAGGCCTTAGAAGATGTGTGAGAACAAAGTTCTCTGCGAGGTGTTCCTGTTTCAGCTGTTGCTGCAGGCTTGCCTGGTAAGGCTTTGCATGTCTCCTTGGCAAGAAGTCAGGTATTAATAGCATCTTTGGTGGTCTAGCTACTTTCTTCCTGAAAATCCCGCTAAGACTTCATTATCTGTTGGTAAAGATAAGAAAGTGTTTTCACATGATAGGTCGTGCCAGTCCCCACCACCAGAGAGGTGGACTCGCCGTCAGCTGTCGTGTATCTGTGCTTATCAGGTCTGGGCAGAGAGCGTGGGGATGTGGCAGCCTGGGGGAGCCCTGCACACTCTGCTCCCAGCCCTGCTGTCCCTGGGGCCCGTGCACAGCCCCCCTGGCCCCAGCTCTCCTGCAGGCACCAGAGACATCCCTGTGACAGAGCAGCAGAGACATCATAGCAGCCAGGTCTGCAGAGTTCTGCACACACAGGACTGGTGTGCCACACATCTCATTGTGCAGGCACAAAATGCTTTGTGCCTGGGCTTAAAATAGGAGCTCAAGCACAAAGACATCTGTTTTACATAAGTTGTTCATATGAATGCAAACATTGCTCTTTAAAGGTAATTTTTACTAATGTGCTCCCCATTGCAGAATTCCCTGGCTTGGTGTATCATGAGGGTGCTACATCCGATGCCAGCAGCACACAATGTTTCAAAGTAAACTGTAATATGTCACTAGTCTGAAGCTTAAGATGTCCTTTGTTAAAAGCCAGCTTTTATCTGGGAGAAAAGGTTTTGCCTCTAACATCAGAGACTATTTACATTGCAAAAAAAAAAAAAATTCTGCCTGTGAAAGTTATCTGGTCAAATTAATACTGTCAGTTTCTAGGAAGCTGTATCAGGAAATGTTGGGTTATTTCATGTTTCTCCATGCTAAGCTTTAATAGCCTTTTGTCCCATTTTATGTACTTATGCTTTTGCAGTGTTTAATACCTGACCACTGAGGGCTAATCTGGTGCATCGTGTATAAAATGAAAATATTTTCTCTTTATCCATTTTTATCCTAACTTGAGTTCTAAAATAGCTGTTGAACAGGTTAAGTGATGACTTGTTAGTATTTCTATATTTTCGAAGCACAATTTTGGTCTTTCTGTTTAGAAGTTACCCTAATCTCTTGACATAACTGATGGTAATATTTCTACTCATAGATAAATTCACCCAGGAATCACAAAGAAACTTTCTTTAAGTACAGAAAAGATGTGGTACTGAGACGAATGATAGGAACAGATTTATTTTATGGAACAAAATATTAAAAAGTTTCTGGTAAAGTATCAATTGCTACAAACTTGTGCTGAGCTAAAAAAAAGTTCTCCACTTTTGTGAAGTCTACAGAGAACTACTTTTAATCTAGCACTGCCTGTCTTAAAAGCTAAAACTGGAGGAAAAAAATTTGAGGATACCAGGATGTCAGAGTGGTGAAAAGCTGTGGTGAGAAGATGAAATGTTTTCTTCATTGTTGGATTACAATTGAGAAACTTGGCAGTCATTTGACTGACTGGATGATATTATCATTAGATATAATGACTGTACATCCAGTGGATACATAAATGGTTACTAATGCCAAAAGGACACGGAAACAGGATTTCCTCTGCTTTGAAATCCAGAGGAACCTTATGCTACATATTTATTTAGGAGAATTGTCATACTATCAAAGGACAAGACCTCTGACATTATTAATACCACTAATTAATTCTTCCTGTCAGGAGGGTTCTCAAACCTAATTTAGAAGGACCTCTGTGATTCGCCAGCACTGTGCCCACTGTGTAGCTGTTCCAGAGTGGGCACTCATTAGTGGCAGAGTTACCTTGTTCTCCTTTAGCAAGGGCTGCAGGTGCAAAGCAGTCTGAGGCTTCATTTTCCTTCTTTCCACTTAACCTGTGCAAATTAAGAACAGATATTTTGGTATCAAATATTTGAGAGGTATGGTTTTTATGACTTTCGTATATGTTAATGAGAAAATGGACAGAGGAGATAGATTTTGTAACTTTTAATAAGACTTCCTAGAAAACATCTGTAGGCTTCATAAATTAGTCATCTTTTCAGCACTTTTTGTTTGCGTTACTTTCCTCAACAAACACTGAAGGAGGGTATTCTGATGACGAAGTAAAGAAATGGGTCGATGTGAGCTGAGAGAGAGCCTATTACAGATGCTGTGTGAGTGACCCTTTAGAAGAAATGTAATGTTGCAGAGAGCTCCCAGATCTTGAGTCCTCAGGCACCTGCCCCAGAACCTGGTGAAGAGCTGGGGCCACCATCCCTCTGTGTGCACAGAGCGTGTCTGCTGCCGTCCTTTGTCTGCCTGGGTTGCTGTAGTTACAGGTAATAGGTTGTGTGTGAGGGGCCTCCTGTGTCATCTCACCAGCTGCTCTCTTATCTCTTTTTTCCTGTGCCATAGTGATGCTTTCCACAAACATCCACTGATGTTCCTTTTCAAAGTCACAACAGTCTGACAGGCTAAAAGTGCCTGGTTGGCAGTTCCCTGGTTTGGAACAGACTCCTGACTGCTTTTTGATTTTTTAACTGCACCATGGGGAAGAGCTTGCAGCTTGACACAACCATCATACTGTAATAATCTATTCTATTAAATCATTGTTTACTGCTTCTATTGCCTTTCATTTTATTTTTTGTAAGAGAAGCAACAAAAATAAATGCTTTTTCTTTTTTTTTTTCCCCCAGGGGAAAAATAAAAACCAGTTATATGATGGGAAGAGGGATTTTTGGGCTTGTGAAAGACTTAACAAGAACAGTTATGTACTCTTGACCCTCTAGTGAGGAACTGGAGAAAGAAAAAAGTCAAAGTTTTCTGTGCAGTGGGTGTTTATGTGCTTAACAGTATTCAGCTTCATAAGCTGTAACAGAAACTTCTTTGGTAGGTCTTTCATCTCTATAAACAGCTTACTGCAACCATCACAGTTAATTTGATTAGTGGCACTCAGACATGAACCCAGGGAAACAGCAGCTTAAGAGCACTTTTGCAACCAGCGACTATATTGGGAATTCTAATCTTTGTCAGAGCGGCCCAGGAGGACAGCTACTTCTCTCACATTTCTGAATGTTTTAAAACTGTTTTGAACACTTATGTACGTCAGGGACTGACACAGAAAGGGTGAGAAAGATTATCACCTGACAAAGCTTTCTCGAATTAGGTCACTGCAGGCTGTTTCATTTAACAGTTGTTCCTTTTCCTACGTGCTTAAAATCAAGCTTTCCTTCTCCCCTCTTGCATAAGACTGGGCAGTGTTTTTGTCCTGTGAACACAGAGAATGCACGACTGTGGTGTCAGAGGAGGAAGGACAATACCTTTCTCAAATATCCTAGGAAATAAGGACAGGATTCATGTTATCTAACAGCTGGATTCTGTACGTGTCCCAGGATTGTGCTGCACTGCTGCCTTAAATTGCCCCCCAAGACTATCAATGCCCATTGTAGTTCACATGGCTCTGTTTCCTATTTCTCAAGTTGGATATCTGGTGTATTTACTTGTGTAATTGACAAAATGCACAGATTATTTGGGTCCTGCAGATTTTTAGATGGAAACTATAAAAGGCAAAAGAAAAAGAAGGGAGAAAAGCTGCAGGCTTTGAGAGCTCATTCAAGGAGTTTTCTGCTGTAAAAAGATTGGAGCAGTCTGTTTCCAGGTTTGACATGTGGGTGGCAAAGGCAAATCTTGTAGCTGGGAAAGGATATAATTCCCCTCTCTCTGTTGGGGAAGTACCGATCATACGTTTGTTAAAAAGGCCACACCTGAGCAGATCTTGGTGCTGTAAAACCAGGGCAGAATTGGCTCTTATCTCAACATCTCTGCTTGCGTAAAATAATAGTGTGTGCTTTTGATAATCCCTGGTTTGGTGGGGCTGCCAAAATGATTAATGGTGAAACACTTAAAGAGAAGTTATTTAAGCATTGCCACTTGGTTTTACAGTTAGCACCTGTGGAGACAAATTCAAGCTCCTAACATCAGATGTTTTTTAAAAAAAGTAAATAGAAGTTTAACTTCTGTAAGTGTTTGACTTGGCAAATTTTAGGAAAGACAAAAGTTTGTCTTTAGGAAAGACAAAACTAAGCAGCAGTTTATGTGACAGGTCTTCTCTATAGGTTTTGAATTTTAGATGCTATGTGGCTCTTGGCTCACATAGGTTTAATAAGAAATAATATGTCTTCCAGAAACCATGTGTATCTGAGAATAGATACCAACAATGGCATTATGGATGGCACTGCTTCTGACCAGTAACTTTAATCTGCTGGGTTTTTCTTTCTTCTTATGTGTTTTTTTTTTTTACCTGTGTAGTTAGATCTGACTTAGAAAGTTATGCATTTGATTGCAGACATATCAGTACTTTTCTCACTGTCATATGAAGCCAAAGTTACTGTTCTACTTTGAATGTAGTGTTAATCAAGCAATTTAATTCACCCCACAATTATGACAAATATTCTTGTGATACTATGAAAATGTAGGGTTGTGCAAAAGGGTTGTTTGACTCTTGCTTTTACTAGTGCTGTAGAGTAAGCCATGACTGCCAGGAAAAGAAAGAATATAGTGCTTGCCAGCTGTTTTTTCCCACCAAAATATATTTGGATCAAGGTATTTTATCTAAATATATTCAGGGTGCATATGAAATGTATTTTGGATACATTCACCTATTTATTTTAGATAAAGAGCAGCTTTGAAAATTCCAGCTGTTTCACACGCAATGTGCCAGCAGCAGTCAGATGACAGGATGTCTGCAAAACTGAACAGAGCTTCTTTAAACAAACGATTCAAACTCCCAGATCAGGTATGTCTTATCATCTGTGTCACAACCCATCACCCCTCCCTGGGAAAACAGGAGTGTCTGGAAGGATGATGAATAGAGATCTGATCAAGGTGCAACAAAGCTTTCAGAACTGGCCGTGCCTCTGGAGGAGTGCCCTGCTCTGTTGAAGCCGATGTGGATTTACACTGGTTAATTGTACTTAGGGAAACAAGTTGTTCAGTCCTAGAAGCAATTTGCAGGGAAACAAAAGCTGTTGTATTTTATTGGCCAGTAATGGCTACTGTATATTTTTTTGTTTCTGCTGTGCAGCTCAGTTTCAGGAGGCTGAAGAAATGACAGGAAAGTAATGCAAAAGTGCATGGCTGGAAGAACTGCCTAATAAGATACAGAGCCTCTTATCTCTAAGTAGTCTGTGTGGGTTTAATAAGGCCCAAATGTTGTGACAAACATTTATGCAGACAGCAGAGCAGTGTCCTGATTTTTTTAAAGGGCAGCATACTCCCGGCCTGCTGACGTCAGTGAAAGTGTGAATGTTTCAGCTTCTTATAAATGACTTGGTCTGCACTGAAAAAAACTAATTTAGTTCACACAATTTTTAACTCTCAGCCATACAGAACTCTCATGTAACTTGGGACAACAATATACATTTTAGCTCTAAAATTCACAAGGAGCCACTCAATAACCAAAGCATTCTTTTGTTTGAACAATTACCTTTTCTAAACTGCTTCGCACTTTTGGCACAAATAGTTGGTTCTGCTTCTTGGGAGAAGGAGAAAAGAGGCATTTAAAAGTTTTGTGCCATCTATGCCATTTGTTGCTTGTGTTTTATAGTGATACCACTAGATGCCAAAGTGTTGAAATTCCAGAAAGGAAGTGTCAAAGACTGCCAAGAGATATCACGTTGCATTGAATATGTGTTTGTAGAGCACTTATCTCCTTTTGGAAATCCCACAGCTAGGGTTTTTTGGTGCTTGTCATCTGCTGAGTACAGAAGTGGTTGTGGTAAGGAAGGGAAAGACCACAATTTTTATTCTTGCAGCCAGTGACGCCCTCAGAGGAGAAGTTAAATTTTAGAAGTCTGTAAGGCCTGGCTTGCCTTACAGATGTCAGGGATCCTTGGGGGCTGTTTTAAGTCAAAATATACAGCATAGCCAATGTCTGCACTTCACTTACCAGAAAGAGAGAAGTCATCTTTCCAGAACTCACAGTCTGAGTCCCTTTGTGGGTACTGACTGACCACAAAAAAATTGAGGACTAAAAGGAAATTAAATGTTTACTATGAAGAGTGTTAACAAGCCTAACTAAACACTGTTGCTACTGAGGAGAGATTCCATCAGACACCAGTTTTTCATAGCTTCAAATACTCCTTTATTAGAATGCTGAAAAATGGCCATACTGAAATAAATATCTCTACTTACATAATGTATTCACCCATCATAATTATGTGTAGTTATGAAATTCAGGTTCAGCAGGTTCAGCATACAACAGATTCCTGCTTGCAAGTAAATTGCACTTGTTTAAAAAGATAGAATTAGAGAGAAAGAAGAACATATTTGAAAAGGAAGGTATTTGAAAGGACTTTTCTAGGAGACTTTGAAAAGTTTCATGTTTATTCTGTAAATGCTGCAGAGGAAACTGATCCACTTTAAGCTGCCTAGAAAGTACATTTTTTTGGACAACTTTTCACACTTTAAAACTAAGTTTTAATTTGGTACAAGACAGCAAATTCAGGCAGCACATCTAAGAAAACAATTTTGTCTCATCACAGAAAACCTGAAGCTAATCCAAGGACTATAAATAAAAAGGCACTTCTTCCTTCACATTTTTACAGAGTAAGAAACTGTTGTACCCAGCAGACAAAACACCTGACGCCAACCTCTTGATCTCCATCTTGCAAACCAACAATGGTACCCATTCATTACTTCACCCAGTATCCCTTTCTATTCTGTTTAATGGGAACTGTTCTCTGGTTGCAGTGTATTTCAATGAAAATTATTTTAAAAGCCTCTGCTTCCACACTTTGCTACTTTATATTCTAGCAAAAAGCTCTTTAAAAGTTTTGCACTTACTTCTTTATATAGATATCTGTACTGTCCATACCTAACCCTATGTAATACACAAAACAAATAGTATCTGTGCCCTGTGTTGCCCTTGTTCTCTGCTGGCTTATTTCCCATTCATGAATGATGAGAATTCTGTGCATGGGAGTGGCAAAGATATGAGATCTCTCCTTCTGCAGAGCTCTTCCCATGTACGGTCACTCATTTTGGGCAGAGTGACATCTATCTTTCCAGTATCTGTTTTTAATTCTTTCTATGTCTTCTAGAATATATCTCTGTTCCTATTTGGTTCTGTAGCTCCTAAATCATTGCACTCAGCCTTATCCAGTCAAATATCACTGAGGTGTCTGACTTGCAGTGGAAAAGCAAAGGCTGTGAGGGCTGTTTGTATAGGAGTGAGCTATTTCCATACTCTTACTGGTTCAGATTTGGAATGTGGAAATCTGAGTCTAGGAAGTGTAGAGAACCTGTAGGGACTCCTTCCATACAAGGAGAAACTTTAGTAGCATGAGGCTATGGAAGTGAATGTCACCACGTGCTGGCCCATAGCATTTGTCCAATGAAAAAGGAAAGCATTTAATTTTGAATCTCAGAAGGGCGCCCAGCGAGCACTCTGTGGAAGACAATCATTCAGCAGTCAGGCTGCTGAGCACTTGCTCCTGCAGCAGCCTGCTAGGATGGGACAGTGCAGTAATGAGCAGCTACAGAAATGCAGAAGACTTGCTTTGACTTCTGAAAAATTCTACAAACTCCACTCTTTTCATAAATTGTGTGGCAGAATCCAGAACATAACTGGAGTCACACAGCATCAGCTAATTTTGTTGTAATCTGAGGAGTGGCCTACTTGTCCTGCCTGTTCAGTAGCAATAGCTAAGGAAGAGTCAAGCCCAAATAAACCTATAATGCAGTGCTACATTGCTTTTAGTGAAAGCCGAAACAATATCCACCTGTTGTAGAGCATACCTGAGCATTCTGAGTTATTATTTCAGCCCCATTTAAGGGGATAATGCTGTGATTGAGGGAGTGTATAATCATGCATACATCAGTACTGGAATTTGGTTAGTAACAGGTTAGTTCTTGTTCACAGCAGATGTTCTATATTATAACAGGGAGGTGTGGGAGGGGAAGCTGCAGTTAACTAAGCACTTTCCTGTGCTTGCAATTGCTATGTTCTTTTCTTTTTTTTTTTTTTCCTCATTCTTCCAGGTGTGTTAGTCAAGCTGTATTATAGTCACACAGAGGTGCAGCATAACTAATGCATTTCTGAGAGAGTTTTAATTTCAGAAAGTTAGGACTATGGAGCAGCAGGTGCCCTTTAGTAAGCACTGCTCTCTCAGCTCTGAGTGAAAGGCCTTTCTGTGTCAGAGACCTCTTGGGCCATGCTGAAGTCACTGTGAGGTGGCCTATGTGTAGGTGCACTGCACAACACTGAGCTTTGTGCTTTCTTGCTTCCTCTTTTGTTCCACTAAATCCTGGAACTGGGAAGGAATTAGAATATTTGAAGCAATATTTTATGCACAGGCTGGATTTCCCATCAAAGTCAATGGGTAACTTCCTACAGCTGCAGCTGGCTGGGAGAGCTGCTGTCACCAACTCATTTCCTCTGTAATGACCCTTTTCTCTCTGAAGTTGTGCTTGGTTTTATACCCAGATTTCACAGTAATTTTTATTGTTAATTTTGTGTACAGTGAACAGAGAAGTTTTTGTTTACATAGCGTGAGACTTAGCAGCCACTGTGGTGTTTATCAACCATGACACTCATTTCACATCTCATCTGTTATATGAGTGAAATGTGAAAATAATCATGTTTTTCTAGCATAGCAGGGATGAAATGACTTACAACCAATGGCTGGGGTTATTTTTAGTCTTCTATGTTAGTGTAATTTACCAGCCAAAGACTGGAACCACTTTCCTCTTCTCACAGGTTTATAGTAGTAGTAAGTGCCAAAACTACAGAACTGCTACAGCTCACAACCCCATTGCTGAGTTTTAGGATACAAGGCTCAATGGCAGGGTTGTTTTTTGGCAATTATTTTACTATAGTACCCCCAGGCAGATACAGAATTTTCTGGCCTCCCAGGTAATCACAGTTGGCCAAATTCTGTTGATCAAGCACATTGTGTAAAATTTTGGGTGTACATCAGTATCAGTGCTCGATGTACTTTGTATGCATAATGAATAACAGAACAGAGATCGGAAGTTGATTTCTCTTGGTAAAGATATTTGATTGGAAGGAAATTGTTTCTTTTGCTTTGCTCTAGAGAAGGCAAATATTTGCAAGGGAGGGAAAAGACAAGCCTGTGCTGTCCCCTATAGAGTGTAGCATCAAATTACAGTGAACAGTCTTTTAAAGAATCATAAGAGAAAATAATTCAGAGCACAAACCTTGTAAGGAAGTTGCTACCCTGTCAGAAGAAAGTAAAAGATAAGAAGGATGAGGTAAGGCAATGACAAATTCCCAAAAAATTATTTGAGTTGTGCTTTGTGATGGGACAAAGGCCTAGGGCCCAGTGGATTTTGTCTTTGACTGGATTTTTTGAGGGGGGGTGGGGTGGGGTTTGTATCTTTGAGAGCAAAATGGGTTTTAATTCTGGTATGACTTCAGTTGTGAACACAGTCATTATAATTCACTTGATTATAACTCTGAAACTGATTAGTTCCTTAAGGCAATGCTTTGATGAAGTTTAGAATGTAGTTTGGAGAATCTGTAAGAAATCTCATGTTTTACTTTATAGGCTTCAGATTACACATATAGTGCTAGAGTCATAATGAACATTAGGAGAACCAATTTGGTTGCATACCTAAATACAGTTGAACCAGAGAGCTCTGGGCATGCCTTTATGACTTTTTATATCTATTATACATCAAAGGGACACGACAGTTGTGCTCTGAACCAAGAAGATTCACAATTACAGGGAAAAAAATAACACATTAACGCATACTCAGCAAAAGCATGGTGCAACTCATCAGAAATTAATTAAGCATCTCACTGCAAGATCCTTATAAAGACAAAACTCCCACTGGTCCAAATTCACTGCTAGGCCAGAAGGATCTAGCTTCCTGAAAATTTATTTTATCTCAAGAAATTTTATCTCAAATGTTGGAAAAGATTTGGAGTTTCTCAGAGCAAGGATTGTGGAATAGTGCACTAGACTTGAGCAGGACACATTTCATCGCAGATAATCCCCACTGCATGTCCTTTGAAGGTTGAAGAAGTGATAAACAGATTTTTCCTTAAATATGGCAAAGTAGGATGCAAAAGTCATTCTGCTAATAAGGACTTGGATTAACCCAGATCTCTGTCACCATTTCAAGACAATTTAGGCCATTATCCTAAATTCATTAGAAAGACAGAGATTCTCTTTTCAGATTAAGGTGACCCTTCCAGTGACTTGAAAGGAACACCAGCCAAAGAGTCAAGGTCTAAATTCTGTTCCTCCTGTAACGATGTGAACAACAGTCAAATTGTACCATTGAAAATACATGTACAACTTGGCTCCTGTCTGTATCACTTTTGTCTTTCTAAAACATCTATATTAAAATGTGAAGATTGCTGTTATCTCCATGCAATTCTTTTAAGACTCCCAGAGTTTGTTTTCATGGTTGATAGCAACTTATTAAATGAAAGACTGGCCTGAATCATACACTAGGAAAAAAAAAAGTAGGAGAAGCAGTGAGGAAGCTTTATGGAACATGTAATTTACAAATTGTTTGAGACATTCACACTTATAACAGTACAGCTGCTTGAAGATGTTTGAGGCAGTTTCTGTGGTATTCTTTGCTACATTTTTGCACAGAATTACTCGTTGTTAAAGGGAAATGATTGAGCAGTGCAGTTAAGTATGATGAGAGAAATATCACCAGGAGTTTAAAGAAAATACTATTTCATTAATTTAAAGATAGTTTATTTTTATGCCACTGCTGGAGAGAGAAAAATCCATATATGATCCACCTTTCTCTAGCTGTCTTACACAGAACAGTATAAACATTTTTACATCTTAATTATTGCATTTGGCTAACTGGTACCCAGAGACCTAAACTGGTCACGAAGCCGGGCACCATAATGGATAAATTGTATTTCCAGTTATGTCATTGAAAGTCCTTTAGAAATCACAGCAGTGAAAGATGGGCTGCACGGGTGTTACTGATGGCAGAAAATGGCCTATAAACTATGCACTGAGGAGGGGGAATGATCTGAATATCTGTAATTAGTGGGGCTGCTGAAGGCAGAGATGGAGCTTAGCTGCTGCTGTGGAGTATAAAAAACATTCTAAAATGGTTTTAAAATGATGTCTCAGAAAAATACAGGAGGAAAGCCAATTTTTCTCCTTGAAAGGAATAAAACAGCAGGTATCAAGATCAAACTTTAGTTTGCATTTGCAGAGACACTGATGTTTTAGGCCCAAGCAAACAAGTAAACAAATAGATGTTTAATTAGAGATATTGTCAAATAGTTAACACTAAGATAAGGACCTGTCAGGAGGCGGGTGGCCTACTCTAAAGCCATCATAATGCCTTTGGGGGCAGAGAGCATCATCTTCCAGGCCTGTGAGGTACTGTAGACTCCAAAGCAGAACCGAGGAAATAAATCAGAATACAGCTGCAGTGAGAGGACTTTTTTCCTCAGTTTTAATGTAAGATAAAGTATAGACTTGTCTTAGTGTTTTCAAAATAAACCTTATAAGATTAGTATCCTGAAGAATTATTCAGTAAAATAGTTTCACAATCCACAGGGTCTCTCCCAGATGCGTTTCTTTGAATATCAAGAAAAGTATTTCTATTTCATTGAATACATTTATCTCATTTATCTTTTAAATTAGAAATGGAAGTACATACAAACTAGGAAATAAATGGATCTTAGAGTTTCAAAATTCAATGTTTTGACATGGTCACATGCAATATTCAGAGAAACACTGCAAAGAGGGCAGCTCAAGCATCTTCTGAGGTGAATCACATCTTGAATTTCCTATTTAATTTCCATTAAATAGGCAGCAGCCTTCTTTTTTATAAACATTATGTACACATAATACATTGAAAAACTAAATATAACACAACATAGCAGATTTCTGTGTTTTATTTTCCCTCTTAAAACTGAATAGTAGTGTGAGACTGGTACAGTAAGGGATGGGAATACTCAACTGTTATGAGAAGTGGTAGGAAAGGAGGAGGAAATTTCAGCAGAAGTTGGGTACTAAGTTCTGGATTTAAAATCACTAATGTAAAGGGAATGCAGAGAAAAATCTATTTTGGTCTTATTATGGCTCAACAAGACTTTGCATCATTGAAATATAAGATGGACTAATTGCATGAAATCAATTGCATTTGGGTTTTTTAGTTTGCGGTAAAACTAATTATAAAACAGCTTTTAATGAAATATTCTTTGGCAAAGCCAATGTATTTTATATTGCTGTTGCAAAATGAATAATCTCTCATGCTGTAGTAGTTTTAAATTCTTAATCACATTCTTAATTTAAACTCTAGGAAAGGAACGAATATCCTATATATTACAGCCTTTTGACCAGGTTTTTGTTGTGAATAGTCCAGCAATGTGATGGAATACTTTCTTTAATGTGGCCTAGGTGATTATATAGAAGCTTTTTCTCAATAGTGGTGTCAGTTTAACTGTGATGTTTCTAGATATGTATAAGCCAGTGACATGCTCCAAGTCTGAGATCATTCCTAACACTCCATTGAGACTTATCCCTAATTTCGTTCATCCCTATTGAATCTGCAAATTGACTTACATATTTAAAGAAAGTCACCAGTTCTCAGGATAAGCCACAGTCTCAAAGATTCTTAAAAATAATCTCAGATTTTCTACTGACCAAACCAGAGAGGCAGAAAAGAGCTAAAATATATTGCCAATTTCAGCTTCAACTTCTTAGCCTAAGATTTAGAAAGGTATGCTGATTTAATTGCTGTAACTCCATAGCCTTTAATGGGAACTGTATAAAATAAAATCTGTCACCATCCTCTGTAGGTTAGTCAGAGGATTAATGAAAAAAGAAAAAAAATGTACATATTTATACAATTTGGAATTTTTCCTCTCTTAATCTTGACTGAATGTATCAGACTATCCAGTCAGAGACTTTGTAGAGCATCTAATAGTCAGAAAACATTAGGCAACCACTCTTTGAAAACATTTGGTGGTTTTGTTTCTTTTTTTCCTTCAGTGTCTTAAAATTAGGTGTAATGGTTTGAAAAAAAAANACATTTTCTGTGATTGTTTGCTTCTGTGCAACTCCAAAGATGCTCCATGTCCTGGAGGACTTGCACAGCAGCTTGTTCGGGCCAGAATGTTATGTGATGTGTCACCATTGCCAGCCCTGATGATAACTCCACTTGGCAACCAGTCACACTAATTCCAGTGGAATGGTACTGCAAGTGAGACACATTTTTGAAACTAGAGGAGCACTGTTCTGTAACTGAGCTGTTTTGCTCAAGCATCTTATTTTGACTGATAATTTTTGAAGTCTGTCAGTGTCTTGAAAACAATGTGCAGATGCCTCTTGCTTTGGATCCGTTGTACTTGCCAGCATTGGCTCATATCTTTGTGGTGACATATACAAAAGTGGTGTTTCTTCCATCATTGTGACATTTTATTGCACAGCAACTTAAAGGAGACTATCTCTAAGGACATTTCATCTGTACATGGAAAATGGAAGGAGGACAGCTGTGTGCAGGGATGGCCCACCAGGGAGCCATGTTCTGCAAGCTCGCCTGCGTCACCTTCCGTAGGCTCCAAACGCAGGGAGTGTGAGCCAAACTCATCTTTTCAATGCCCAGCTGAGGAATTCCCCTCCCAGCCTCTCAGCACAGCCACAGCCTGCTGGTTTTTTGTTCGTTTAGATTCTTCAGAAGTGCCTCTGAGTGGCCACCCACATGTCTTACAAGCCCTACTGGTGCACAAGGAGCCAGGCTCCTCCAGTCCTGGTGGACCTGACACATTCCACTGTCAGAGTCAAACTGCTCACCAGCCTCAGGGCAAGGCAGGAAATTTTGCCAGTTAAATTCATTTATTTGCCTCAATGTCTTCGATCCTTGATCCTCCTGATGTTGCAGTTTGTCTGGAAACAATCTATGGACAAGTATATGGAAAAATTATTTGATATGTGGAGAAAACTAAAGGCTTCCATAAGGAAAGAGATTAAGATCTAGATAAATGATCTTATGGTTCGCTCTGACCTGAAGATCTACTAAATATTTTATGTGGAGATGTGCAATTAGTAGAAGAAGATGTGTATGAAATTTATGGAATTCAACGTGCTTGTCAGAGGCTGAGCTCCTCTCCGGAAGAGGAGGAGGAGAGGTTGGTGCTCAGCCAAGAGGTGAAGGTGCATTTCAGGTTGGGTGTCGTGTGTGAGAAGGATGAAGCAGCAAGAACTGTGGGTGTGGGAGACCAGCAAAGCTGCAGGAGTGAGGGGAGGACTGGTAAGAGTTAAAGATGGTGAGCACTGAGGCTCAGGTGAGAGGTGTGCAGGGAAATGGATCGTCAGAAAAAGCAGCACAGAACAACATAAAGTAATGACAGTGAAACTGAAATCTAGTCCTGAGAGAAGAAAGATGACTGAGGGACAGTTGCTGAAAGGTGTGGCTGGTATGACATGTGTCAAAGACAACTAACAGATCATTAACACGAGCTCACAGAGCAGGTAACTCAGCAGTGCAGGTGGCAAATTGAGGCAGTGGCTGAGGAGCTCAGTGCCAGCATGGCTCTGTGTCACTGGATACAGGAGGTGGTTCTGGCTCTGCAGGAAGGAGATTTGATTTTGATTTTCTTCCTGAAACCTCTTTTGTGGAATTCTCTGCCTTTCAACTCTCAAAGATAACTGGACATTGCTACTTAGTAAATGGGAAAACACACTGGCTCATGGCACGGTATAACAAATGCCTAATTTCTTAAAGACATAACTAGTATTGGTTACCCAGACCTGTAAGTGCAAGCAGTTAAACAGCCATTGTGTGACTCAGCCCTTACCACTAAATAATTGAAGACTTTTGCTTTGAAATATTTGCATCATGCTTATTTTTTCTGGCAAGACAGGATCATGAGATTTCTCCACAAACTGCTGATTGGCTTTATGGTTTTTAATGGTCTGGTTTCTGGTAGCTGTCAGTAGAAGCAAGACAGGAACCTCGTTCAGTTCTGGAATCTGTCTGGGCTGTTGGGTAGTCCCAGTAAGAGATGTCATTTACTGAAATCAGTTATGCAGATTTCATCAAGCCTTGCCAGACTGAGCTGCTTTCAAACCTCCGTCCAGAAAAAACCAGTCATTTAGGTGTAAACTAGCCATGTGTGCTTATCTATCTGCAAGCAAAGTTGAGTTCCTGCAGTCAAGTTTAGAGAGAAAGGTGTTTATGCTCATTGTAAAGCTGCAGTTGAACTGCTGCAAGTAAACAGCAGCTGTAGCTCAGCCTTTGGGAAGTTGGCCAGTGCCAGCTTACACAGGAGCAGTAAATGCAGAGGGCTATGGGCAGGACTGACTCCTGTTGGACATCAATCATCCCCAGATCAGTCAGAGCTAATCAACACTTTTCAAGTTATGAATACTGAACACTTGTCACAATCTGCAGCTGAAAAGTTATTCACTGAAATTATACAGTGAATTAACTGAAGTAGCACCTTGGAGAAAATTGTAAGTGTTTTGCAGGCAATTTGTGAATAAGTAAGGTAAAATTAATTGAATGAATGATTTGTTATGAACTATTCTTCCAGAAGTAGGAAGGTTCTATTTTTGGTTTTTGTTATTTCACTGAGCAAAGTTTGAAATGTTCACCTATATATCCTACCATAGAAATGTAATCCTAGGCTTGGCCATTCCCATCTTTAGCATCTTGCCATGTTGTGAAGATCACTGTCATCTTTTGCTATATTCCTGAAGCAACTTTTAGCTGAAATGCTTTAACAATTCATTTATTGATTAATATTCATTAGAAATAGAAACTGTCCACCTAGTCATTTTTTTAACTCAGTTTCTCCACTGTCAAACATTTACATTGGCCTGCCATATAATGCTCAAAGGTAGAATTTTGTCTAGAAGATCCATTTTGAAGCAGTAATCTAAGGCAAATTTCCACTTGATATATGAAGTAATTCTACCTCTAAAAGATCACTAGCAGTTGACAGTTTTAGAAAAGAGAAATGAAGTAATCTCCATATTTTTTATTCTGTCTTTAATGCTTAGCATAACTTTTCTGTTTCTACATTGTAATGCATGATGGCTTTGCCTCAAAAAACAACTGTTCAGTCTTTATTAATGAACACTTTTATTTAGGCTTAATACATTTGTCTAAACTGCAATGCATGCTGATGTGATGAGACTGAGAATGAATGCCATGCACCTCCCAGATGTGCTCTGTTCTATGATCTTGGTTTTTTCATAGGAAATAGGTCCAACATGTAAAACAGTGTCATATTTTCTTATACTTCAGTAATTTTTCTATTAAGACTTCACTTAACAGTGATATCAGATACAATTATGAGAGCAGCCGGTTTTTCTCTCTGCTCATGATTTTTTTGACCCTGTCCCTTGGATGGTGATATGTGGCTTAAGACTTCTGACTGAGGAGGTTGCCATATTTTTGCTCCACTTAATGCATTCCACCATCAGTGGTGGTTTCATACACTATGTAGGCTACAGGAAGCATTTTCAGAAGTAGCTGTTCATCTCTTCTCTCTGAATCACTAGAAATTTTACTTTCTTCTCTGACTCAGTCTAAAGCGAATTCTTTTGAAAATCCCATTCTGCTTGTCTATACAGGAAAAAAAATTGTGCCCTACAAAGATGAAAGCTTTCTCAGAGAAACACTGGCATCTTGATGTCACACTTGGGGAATTCTTATTAGCACTTTATTATACGGCTTTGGAGGGCAAAACCAAGTTGCTTTGCTGTCTCTGCCAAACTATCTGAGGAATCCTTGAGCAGCATAGAATAAATATCCTTAGGGCTTTTGAAGAGATCAGAGGTACTGTGACTGAGATTTGAGGCTGCACTTTCTGAGGACCTTGGTTCTTGAAGCTCACATTGTCGTTATTTAAAATAAAAGCTTCCACCTTCTGTGATAACAGCTTTGATTTGTTGTGATAATGCTATGGAGCAGTTTATTGAGGAACAATTAAACATTTCTTTCTCCCTGCCCCCTTTTCCCAGGCTCCATTGAATTATAGTTGTTACAAACAAGCTGAAGTTTATAGCTCTAACATGATCTAAGGTGAGGAAAGCATTTTAACTAGATTTCCAGCCAAACAGTCTGAATTCCCTTCCTCAGAGTCTAAAACACTTTATTGATATAAGCAATGGAAAAGAGAGGAAAGTACTAACATTTGTTAACAATCTATTTATATTGTCAGCTGCTGCAAAGTGAAGTGATACTGCAGTTATAACTTCTCTTAGAGACAGGAATGGAGACTGAGACCAGGGACCATGTTGTCATCTGTAGATCTTTTTTTTTGAATTAACATATTCTGCTTTGATGTGGTAAGAAGTAGAATCAGGCAATGCTGAACTAGAAGTAAAATGTGGGGTTTTTCCTCCCTCCCCTTGGATTTAACTTGGAAAAGGTGAGGAAGAAGAATGTTGTTTTCATGTACTTTTAGAGGAGCACACTAGAGTGACCTGTGTAGGTTAGGCAGGTAAATCAGCTGGCAGGTAATCTAGGATGGCTGAAACAGTCTAGTGTCTGCTTTTCCATGAGTAGTTGCTGAGATTATTCCCTGCTGCCTGATTGTTCTAAGGAAGGAAAGGTATCATGCTGATCTGTGTGTGGACTGGCTGCTGCCTGGTCACTTCATCCCAGTGTTCTCAGATCCATAAACTGGAGATTTGTTTCAGCTTTTCTCAGCTCTGGAATTTCTTCAAAGATGAAGATTTTTTTTTCAATAATTTATTTCGTTTCAACTCGGATTGCCTTGGCAATACCAAAATCCTCCATCCCAAAATACTCTGAATTAAATGTGCTTCTCAGCTTTTGTGTTCTTGCTGACTTCATCTGGTTCAAGAAGGACAGGGGAGCTGTGGCCCCTGGCTCTGGGACACTGCTGACACGGGCAGGAGCTTGCCTGGAGTGCCTTGCCCCGGGAATCCCAACTCCCTGCCTGCAGGGCACTCAGCCTGGCAGGTTTGCTGGGAAGCTGTGAATGTCCAGTTGTGAGGCGTTGCTCCATAAATCCGTGTGTCTTTCCCTGGAAGGGACTGGGGGGCTATCAAAAGTTCATGACTGATGAGATTTAAGTTACTCGAATGTACTCAATTAGTATTTTCGGCAGAGCTTTTCTACAGAAAATATTTGGTAGTTGGAATTTTTTTGTCGTTATTGTCTTTGACAATATTACAGTAGAGAAGACAGAGAAGTTTTTATCTCCTTACTGTTTTAAAGTGAAATTTTCCATTTGCTAAACACAAGGAAATCGGTACATTTGGGTTTGTATTTTGAATTTAAACCAAGTCAGGTCCGATTGTCTTGAGCTTAGTTTCATGTTGGTGAAATTGATACAGTATTTGTGAACTACACCTGAGGGGCAACAGAAGCCAGCTTTAAATAAGAAAACTACGTTGTTTTCTAAGGCAAGGGGACTTCAGAGATGCAAAGAAAAGCTGGAGCAAGATAAATGAGGCTTGTGTTTTACTGAGTTCAAAAGCATTTTGCTGTTTCTGATATGCACGTCATTCCAAGTCCATTTTTTCCCCTTGAATCTCAAGACGACATTGCCATGATAAGGAGAATAGATCACCAGACCGTGTGTGGCTGCAGCGGGGTTCATACTCAAAAAACCCTGGGTGTATCTCTAAAAGGCTGGTAAATCACTTGAAAGCAGTTCCACCAGCTGTAACCTTGGAACACACTGAATTGTTCATTGCCAAGACTTATTTTAAGCTTCCATATTTGCAGATGCAAAGCAAAATGTGCAATCATTTCAAGTCCAAATCTGCTATGGGATGTGATTTAAGAGTACTGTGTGTGCGTAAACTCTTCTACAATGTTTTCCACTGTCTGAGGTAGAACAAAAGAGCAAAGACTGGGTTTGCCATTTTGCATTATCTTCTAGCTTTGTTAAACACAGGATCCCATCTCCAGGATGGGCCAACCCATCACCACCACCCCCACGAAATTCCACGTTTTGCTGTTAGCTAGAATAAAAGCAGAAGCTAGGCTTCAGCTTTCAGAAACATAAAATGTATTTTCCTGTTTACATACACAACAAGAAAATTTGTGATCACTGAGGCATCAACCCTTGTGGTGTCCTGTCAATTCCTATGAAATGGAAGGATTTCAGTGTGGGTACTGTGCACTCTCAGTGTGCAGAGGACAGTGTACAGAGATCTGCATTGTGCTTTTTCCGTTGGTGGTAAATAAACAGCACAAGAGTCTCCCTAGACATAAAAAGTCTCCAAACTTCAGCTTTGCAGTTTAATCCTTCTCCTTCACTACCAAGCAAAGTGAACAGGTGAACAGGTTTCCCTACATATGAAAAGCTTTGAGATGGAAGTATTTTAAAGTCTGTTTTTTTTTTTTTTCCATTTTTCTTTTAATTTCTTTTTTGACCTTGAGAATAGCCAGTCTTCGGTTCTCAAATTCAAACATGACCTGTTAAAATGTGCTTCAAAGTCTTCCAAGAATACCTATTTGGTTTTCTTGTGAGGAAACAAAGCAGCTCCTGTGCAAACAGACTCTCCCAATTGATTTGTGCTGTTTTGCCACCTGTGTGCCATCATAATCAAATGCAAATATGATGGGATAATGCCATAATAATGAGCTGGAATACAGATGTGGAAAGGTACAGATGCAGTGGAAACACTCAATAAACCTTTAAATGTATTTGATAGTGCAAATGAAAGGCTGAAGTGGATCAGTTAATTCCTAAGTGAATTCTGTACCCTGGGCACCAAGTGAAGCTCGGGAGCAAGGTGTGTGTGCTGATGCTGTTGCTGTGTGCTGAGAGGGGTTGTCATTGTTTCCCAGGAAACAGCAATTGCCAGAAATGTTCACATGCATCAAACCATCTCTGTATTAAAGCTCATTGCCTTAGACAGAGACTCTCTCTAGAGGTAGAAAGGATGAGAATGGGACACAGATGATTTTGTAGATCCTAAAGAAGTGTTTATAAACTCTGTTTTTCAAGATGTTAGCTTGTATCTGAAGCAAATTCCAAATTAAGTATGTGCAAATCTTTATTTTACAGTCTGTCTCAGGCTTTCAAATCAGGCCACCCAAGAGGATGTTCTGTATGGAGGGGTTTTCCTAAACTCCAAACAGGTGTTTGGATGCTGAACTCAGGCTTTCTGTATTGGAATTCATATAGGCCAGGAGAGTGCTATAAGGGCATTAAAAGGAGCATGACTCTTGTCTCAGTGAATTTTTTTTTACCCACACATGAAAAGAAAAATATATTGGAACAAGCTATCATGATAGATTTCATTGGATGTATGAAACATGATATGTGTGAATGTCATGTAAGATTTACTATCCAGTTGGACTTGCTTTCATGAGAACTTTACCTTGATTATTAGACCTTTTTCAATATTTTTAATTTTAATGCTGCCTCCCACTCAACATTGTATTGTCACAGAGTTATCTAGGGCATTCAGAGCATTAAAGATCTGAACCCTGCAAATTACAAGAGAATTTTGTATTTGATAACTTCAATTAGAGTGACTAAATGATGTACATAATTGCTTCATTATATGCAAATATGTATTTGTGAAGTAATTAGAGTATTACTGTTCCAGGTAAACAGTGATGAGAGGAGGAATCCACACACCATGAATTTGCCTGAAGGCATAAAGTAATCTCCCAGACACAGGGAGCCAACTTTGTCTTGCTTTCTGTTACGTCTGGAGGACAGAATGCCAGTCCATTTTGCAAATTTTCCTTTTTCCAAAATTAGTCAACAAGATGGCTACAGGGAGATCACTGAGCCATTCTGATTTTCTGCTTCCTTGCTTTTAAAAGGATTGTTCTCTTGTCTCCTCTGTCCAAAAAGTTCTGTAATTACCTGGATACAGTTAATGAGAAGCCTGAATTTTGGCAGCTACAGTGTTTGAAGAACAGAAAATTTAAGAATTAGTAGCAACAATTTAAAGTGTAACACCCTTTTTTTTGATCCCCCTTGGCATTATGGAAATGAATTTGTTTTTCAAGTACCTGTTCTCATGACAGGCGTTGAGTGTGATGAAAGCCAGGTACTTGCTGGGAAATGTTGCTGTGTGCTGAACTGTAGGAATCCTTGGCATCCTTGTTCCCTCTAGCTGGAGTTTCAGTTATGGGAAGAACATGGAATACTAACCTGGCAGGCTGTGATGAGGAGGTGTCACACCCAAGAGCGAATGATTGAAAGTTGGTTTTATGAGGCTTAAATTTTGTTATCCCCATGAATAAGAAACAAGTATAAATTGTGCTGGGCCCTGTAATGAGATCCATGTAGTTCTGCCCAAATACAGAGCACAAAAGGTTGTAGTACTGACTGTCACTTCACTGTCATTCCTAGTGTGGGAATTCATTGCTCCATGCAAGGAGAGGGAGTGACTGTGGGTGAGAGAAGTGTAAAACATGCTCTGCTCCTTTCTTCACCTCCCTTTAGGACCACTGATGGGCCATTATAATATTTAGAGTATCCTGCCTTGCAGAAATATGAGAGAGTGAGGGTGAAGCACCTTACTGTACAAATAGATGGCAGCAGCCTGGAGGCACCAACTCCTCATTCTGCCCAGAAGCTCACCAGTGGACAATGCTGCAAATTGCTCCAAAAACATTCTCCCCAAAAAACTACGAGTCAGATAAAAAAGAGACAAGATTTATATAATCTTCTCATTCTGTGCTGCTTCTGACAATGCCTCTTGGAGGTGTTTTTATTCCACACAATTAATTGTATTGTAGCCTACAAACATCTATTTAAAGAACGCTTTGTTTCTGCCAAGTGTTCAAGACAGCTGAGCACGTTGACCCAGTGTTCCATGGGAGCAGCACATGGTCAAAGTTTGCAGAAATGCTGAATACTGGGTAGCTTTTTGATGGAGAGATTCTAGAATTCTTTTGTGTCTGTTCTAATACAGACAAAAATTATAATCAGAACACTTTTCAGAATTGCCACGGAGTTTCCTACTTGGAAAAGCACTTATCTTGCAAAAGCAAATGATTTCTTTACTACTTCAAACTGCAGACCCTTTTGAAATGTAAATTAGGAGAATGGAGGTCTTGATGCTTGGAAGAGCTCTGATGATTCATTTGTTATGATGTTCCTCCCTGCTGGGCTATACTCAAACTCATACCATGGGGCTGCCTTGCACAGTTCAGCTGCATCAAACGAGGAGGTACCACACTGAAAAGATGAAGCTACAGGAATTTGTGTGTGCTGTGGTTTATGGAAATGCCACCTCTATCAGCTACAGCAATTAGCTGTTGCTCTTCCCTCTGCTTTTAAGTTACAAATTAATGAGTGTGTCAATGAACCCACCTGTTACAGCAAGGGAACCAAAAGCAGTTCTGTGTTTGATGACTGTAAATGCAGAAGTAAACATGCAGGGAAACTTCCTGGTGCTGTATCAGAGAGGAGAGGAGATAAAAGGAGTCAGATAAAAGAGAAAAATATCAGCCTTCTAAGCTGCCAGCTCCATTTCTGTGTAATTCTGAACATGTGGTCATCCTGTGTGACTGAGACCACCATTACTAATGAGCTGATGGGACACTGCTGAAAACATGAATCCTGCATTTTTGAACTGTCAGCCATGGAAATTATTGCTTTCCTAGGAAAACAATGGTCCTTTTAACTTCACTTTTATAGGTGCAAATAAGTTAATAATTTTATGAAACAAAATAATGCTTTTTTTCTGATACTGATTGTGTTTTGTAGGGCAGGACTGAGTATAGTTTTCTTAAATTAAAGAAAGCCTTTGCACTAAACTGGAAAGTGAAATGTCTGTGAAAGTTGTGCTGAGGCTTGCAAGTGGCAGCAGATGCTTTTCTACAGAGCTCTATATTTGAATGCATCTCTGCCCATATTTGAATGGTACCATTACAACGCACAGCAGGCTGTGAGCGCGGTGTTCAGGCAGGATAAACCTCCAGTCCTTCAGGCACCTTGCTGTGGATCACACTCACAAGTTTGTGCTCTTGCTGTTCTCCTGCTGGTTTGGGAAAGTTTGTGCTGATTTGTGGAATCTGTCTAATCTTGCATGACATGGCTTTGTGATACTAGCATGTGGCAAAATACTGACTTCAAACATTTTGCCTCAGGAGGAGATGATTTCCTTCTTAACAGTGGGTGGAAGAGGCACTTTTGGCCATGTCTCCAATAGCATTTAGATGATAAGAAAGCTTTTGTACCTTCTTTAAGATCTAATAGCTTAATAACAGCACTCCCTGTTTTATCAGGGTATTTTCCTGTCACTCACCACAAACAGTGTTATTCTGGGTTGATCACTGCATTGAATAATCTTACAGACTGGACCAGGAAAATTAATAGATAGAGCTGTTAGAGTAAGTGTGGATTGTTTCACAGAAATTTGCCCTTTGTGCCTGCACTGATGGTATCTTCTAGATGATCATCCTAAAAGCAACCACTATACTGAGGATTGCTAAAACTTTTGTTTCTTGTTAATGTCTGAAGTTTCTTAGGATGGCATGACAGTACATTGTTTGCCATGTGACATTCTGAAGAAATTTATGAGCAGATTTTGTGTGGCTGCACTTCGGGTTTCCAAGATCATTTGTTAAATAAGCATGGGCACAGAGGAGAAATGAGCCTTCTTTTCCTTTTTACCCCTCCAGACTTGATGATACATTAGATCATTATAGAACAGGTGCTTTTAGTTTAGAGTGTGATATCACCAAAGCGCAGGATAGGGGAGACTAATGACTTTGAAATATCTATCACTATTCATTACACTCTGTGAAATGATTTTTGGAGGATTTACCATAAATCCATTCATTTTCAAGATGGCAAAGACCCTGAAGCAATGCTAAATCCACTAAAACCTTTTCAAATTCAGTGGTTTTGGATAATACAAAATGGCTTACTACATATGACTAGCCCTCTAAGCTCCCTGCTTTTGGTGCAAGGTACACAGCTCAGTTAGTTGTATTGCTATGTTTTCCCAAAATATATACTTTAAAAAAATGCCCAGGTGAGTTGTTCAGTTTGCCATGTTCTTTGGTTCTTAGTTCTGGTTCATTAATTTTTTCTAACTAGGTACAATGTTTAATTGTAAAAACTGTAAGCCAGTGAAAGCAATGCCCTTTGCCTATGAAGAAGAGGAAATTTTCCTGTATTCTCCTACATAAAAAATTAAAAGGGCCTGTCTTACTGCATAGAAGAAATTGCTAGAGCACTGCTCATGAGCAGACATGCCTGAGACACTGTTATTCCTGACTGGAATCTGTCCTGACAATTAACACTCAGCATGGCAGAAAGTGCCTGGGACAGAGCAATGCACTGTGTCATGATTACTGTACTCCTCGGAGCATAAATTGAATGGGGAATGGTTAGTAATTAGCTCAAGCAAAATAGACTCTACACTTGTCTTCTTTTGTCATTAACATCCGGGCTGATAACAAAGGAATCTCTGGTAATTAGCACAAACCCATGCAAAAGGTCTGACTGCACTTCAAGCACCCTTTCACGCAGGCATTTTTGTTCTAATGAAAACTTGACTTGAGAAAACAATGGGCAATGGTAAGATAATTGTACATTAATAAGCAATAATGATTTTAGAAAGAAATTCAATTTAAAGATCCTTTTTCTTAATGGCCAGGAATAATTAATAAAACAATTATATAAAGGTCGCTGGATGTGCAATGCAATAGATGTATGCAAGCAGCCCTCCCCCAAAACTCTCATGGGTAGAGCTGAACACAAAGCTGGCTTTGAGTTTTGTTAATATCCCACACTTCCAGCAATAAGATGTGTGGAATCTGCATTTTGTGCAGTGATTTATAGGAAAAGCTATCCTTGAGTATTGGGGTTTTTTCACTTGATTTTGATTTAAGGAGTGTAGAAAACACCTAAGGAGATCTGTATAATCGAATATTAGATTTTTCAAATGCATTTTTTACAAATATATGTATGTTTTTTATGCTGCCTGAAAAGGAAGTTGTTATTAGGGTTGTGTTCATTGACTTACAGTTTCACATTAAATGTTTCAAACCCTGAATATTGCATAGTGTGGCTTTTAAATGCATAACAATCATAATGATAGGATCCAAGTTCCCATCAGGATTAGAGGCTCAGCTGTTGGAAGGATGTAGGTGGCTCTCTGCAGATGCAGAGACCTGAGGTGTAGAGCTCAGACTGGAGGTGGATACAGCTTTTCTGCTCTTCAGCCTAGTATAGTTTGGGGCTTAATATATGCAGTGTGAAATAATAATTTAAATCAAGTGTTAACAAAGGTAACCACGTGGTGACAGTGAAGGATTTTGAGACACCAGTGTGTTCCAGAAGTTTTGCAAGCTGAGTAGTAAATTAAATCATCCTTGCTTCTCCTTTATGCTAAGGAGAAGCAAAAAAGTATAGGCAAAGATATTATATATAGGCGCATTTTGTGCCTCTGTCTCTTCTCACTAGTAACGAGGACTTGGGGTAGAGCACGTCTGCATGTGGAGCTGTGAAGAGGAAGCCTGTTTTCCCATCTTCACCAGCTGTGAATTAAGCCCTCATAATCCAAATGCAGTGGTGGTATCCCAGAATTTAGTACAGATAACTCCTCTAACCCTGGAAGGGACAAAGGCTGTTGACAGGGCTAGTCAGTACCTTTCTCAATAGTTGTTTGTGTGTTGTTTAATTTTTTTTTTTTTTTTACTAATGAGCTAGTTAAATTTTACAAAAGGGAGATGATGCAAATTTTGGGAGAAATATTTTTCTTTCTGTACCTCAAAGCCATTCCAGCTTTCTTCTCTTTGGTAACAGTGTTTACACTTCAGATAGCAACAAGCAATACTGAAACATACCCAGTGTGTGTGCACAGGAAATGCAGTGCAGCAGTACTCTGTTCTGGCAGCTCTGCTATATTCCTCTTTTTTTGTTGTTGTTTTATTTCTGAAAGTCCTATCTAAGTACATTTTCCCAGAGAGATCAATAGCTGCTTCATGTGTGTAAACTGATATGTGTGGCTTACAAGAAAGATATGATAAAGGCAGACTCTGGAATTGCTTGTATAGACAAATTCATTAAGATAACAGTCTGTTTATCTAATCTTATTGATGTGTTGTAGTTATAGATCACCTATTACTATAGCAATTCATTGCTGTTTCTATTCAGGTGGATTTTATCATTAGTTTTGTTCCTGCATAGATGGCTCTAAATCACTTCTTTCAAGATTTAGAGATATTTTAGATTTAAAAGACAAAACACTTCTGTCAGCTACAATGATAAAGATGAAAATACATAGCTGGAGTCCATTGGCCAATACTATGAGGTCCTCAAGAAAAGCAGTAGAATCAATCAGCAGGATAAAAAAGACCTTGGGTGATCCTGTTGAAGACTGAGTTAGGGACTTTGCAGCCCCAGGGGTGACTGGGATAATGGAGCTGTAATCTGCAGCCTGTTGGGCTGGTACACACTCCAGCTCAGTGAAGGTGATAAATCACTGGGACCAAGGGGCCCTCTTGGGGCTCCTGTGAGACGTGCCTGGCATGGCAATTCCCTTTGTGGAGAGGGCAGAACCATCCCTAGGGCTGCTTTGCCTGCTCACATTGGCTAAAGATGGCCTGCTCGGATACGGTGCCCGTGCAGAGAGGCCCACGGCTACTTCATGGGACAGTAGCCATGGCTCCTAGAGTTTGCAGAAAGGGAAGCTGAGCCTTAAAAGGAAGAGTGATTTCCCTGGGGGAAGGACCTTGCCTATCCCTGAAATATCCCTTTCCAAAGCTGCCAGCTTCTTTTGTGTGTGTGAATGAAATGTTGTGATAAATACTGAACTGGGGAGAGACGTCATTCCTTGTGCTTAACGCTTCCATTGCCATCACACTCCTTTTAGCTCTAAATTGTACTCTGAAATTTTATTCATTGATGCTTTTGGAAAGGCAACTTGATCATGTAGCCATCTGGAGTCTTGTGTGCACTTTTTACTCCTGTCTTGAAAAGGTCCTGTTTGCTGCCCTGCGGGTGCCACAGGAAGGAGTGACGTGGGTAGTGCCAGTGGCAGGGTGGCAGCTGGACACTGGGCCCTGCACCTGGCTCTGGCTTTGGGAAGTTTCTTGAAGGTGTAATTGCCTCTGTGAAAAAATAGTTTCATCAGGCAAAGATGCACCATGGGTATGGAACTTTGGCACAGGTTTTAAACTGTGTTAATCTTGTTTAACCTTGCATCATTGTGTAATTTGTGCTCTTATGGAAAGCCTTTTCCTTACTGCCTATGCAACTTAATGAAAAAGGTCCTAGTTTCTAGTTTCAATTGAATGTTCTGTTTATACAGTAAGTGCAAACAACAACAGCAAAATATGATGGGTGGTTACAATGCTTTTAATGTGCAGTTAAAACTTGCATTAAGGAAAATCTGTTTCTACTACATTACAATATGTAGCTCTTCAGCATAAATGTTTTTATAGTTATCAAGTCACTTTCCAAAATTTTATATGGGTAAATAGCTGGCAGTACTAAGAAACCTTCACACCAAATAGGAAAATGTAATTGATATCATATTGAAACAAGTAATTTGTTCAAGCCTGAATTATGTTTTTGCTGCTTAGATGATACATATTTGTGTTTAAACATGCACCAATGTTCAAGCATTTTGAATGGAAATAAATGAGTGCTGATGGAATTTTGTAGTATGGCAGAACATATTTCTGTGTTTAGCATTTTCACATTTAGGTAACATACCTAAAATCACAGACCAGCTCTAATTTTTTTTTCCTCTCTCCCTCTTCATCTCCCTCTCCTTATTGCTTGTCCATTTAGAGTTTTGATCACAGTCACTGGAAGCACTGGAAGCAGTAGTTCAGTGCTGTTATTTGGATGTTAATTTTTTACTTTTCTGAAAGGTTTTGATTATAATAATTCATTAAATTACTTGAGTATCAGGTACTTGGATACAAGGACCGAAATTGATATTCCAGATGACCTCTCCTTAGAATTATACTGTCTGGTTTTATCTTTTATTTAGTTATTTAGCCTTGCCCTGGTCTTTGTTCTTTTTTTTTTTTTTTTAATTTTGGTCCTGATAATATCTGATAGATGCTGGTTCACCTGAGGTGTTGATTCTGGTTTAGTTATTGCCTGTGACTTCCCAGAGAAAGTTTACCTTTATGTGTATTATTTTGAACAAGATATTAAAGGAATGAGATCACTGTATTTTTAGTGAAAGCCAAAATAGTATTTGAGACCAGATGAGCAAGTGTTCTTAATTTTAGCGTTTCTTTCAAAACATGTAGGGTTGTTATGCTGAACATTTAGGCAATAAAAATGATAACACTATAAAGAGTAATTGTTCAGTTAATGACTGGGGGGTTTTGGTGCCTTCCTGGGTAGGTTGGGAAGAGCAGCTTGAATCAGCACAAAACAGCCAGAACAGCTGATACCTTCAGCTGTTTGCTGCATTGCAAAGAGGAGTGGTGAAACCACTCGTGCTGCACTTTTAGAAGAAACTCACTTCTTAGAGACTTATAATTCAGTCTTAAACTGGGCTCTGTTCTTGGATTTGGCGGTAGTACTAATCTTGAATTCTTGAAGTAATGGGGCTTAAACTTCCAATAAGGTGAGAATGCAAGCAACAAGAAATGAGTACTTTTGAAACTTCTTTTGCCATGTGATGGGTGCAGCTGGCAGCCCCTGATTCCCCAGGCATGTAGATCCATGTGTCCTTGCAGGCTTAGAAAGCATTCTGTCAGGTGAGAACCGAGTCTGGTAACGAGTAAAAAATTGATAAACTACAATTTATCAGGGCAATATATGATAATGTAAAGGGATGCCCTTGGATAGACCCCTGTTCCCTAGAGGGCTTCCCCAGGGCAGTGGAGGTCTGGCCTTGGTGCCTGCTGCTCTGGAGGTGGGAGCAGACAGGAGCTTGGCAGCCCCACCTGCCCCAGCCAAGGTTACCCAGCTCCGGCACTTTGACGTCAGAGGTGATTTTATTCCATTGATGGTTTTCAAGAAATGGGAGAAACTTGCAATTTACTCTGAATTGAGATGACAGCCCATGTTTTCTTCTTTATCACCCTCTCATGACTACTTTGCAGGGAGTGTAATTTAGACATGGAGCAATGGGAGCTGTGATGCTGGAGTCTGTGGTTGGCAGAGAATATACTACACCTAACACAGGTTATGTTGTGGTGTCTCACATGAATTCTTTGGGAAATGAGTCGAGTTGAAGCTTAAATTTTGACTTGACAGCATTGTATTTAAACAAATAAAGGGTGACAAAAACCTTTGCATTTCTACTCTGATTCATGATTCCAAACAGAGCCAGTGTATATCTCAGAGGATCTTACACCAACACTAGCAGAGAAAATAGGGCATCAAAACTGCTGGCTCCAGAGCAGCAGGAAGCTGATTGATTTCCCTTCATCCTTTCACAAACCTGGCTTAGAGTAGCTCTACAACAGACAAATCAACAAAAATAATGGCACTTCTGACAGTATTGCAACCTTTTATTAGCTCCACCTGCACCACTTGACATTCACAACTCCAGCTAGAATGTGTGGGATAGCATTCAAAGCACAGAGTCTGCAGCAGACTCTGGTGTGCCATACAATCATGGAAGTACTTCCAAAAGCAAATTTTTTTATCTTATGGAGATTTTCAGCTGAGAATGGGAGAGTTAGAGGTAAGATTTGAATGATGTTTGAGCTGCCCGATGCAATAGGGATGGAATTTGACTCTTGTAAAAAGCTCTAGGAACATATGAGTACTCTTTAGAAATAGACTTCTTGTAGGTGTTTCTCGTGCCTGGGCTTGGTTAAATCAGGTGTCCCACATGGGAATCAGCAAACTAGCTTAGACTTCTGTCCAGTAAGCTGCAGATGGGATTGGACATGTCTTGATTCACTCTACTGATCTCATTAATATTGACCCTTCAGGCAGTGGAAAGTCCTGTAAGGTCTCAAAAGAGCCTTCTCTACTCCAGGCTGAACAGAGCCCCTATTCCCACAGCCTGTGGAGTAGAAGAGCTCCAGCCCTTGCATCACCTCCATGGCCTCCTCTGGACTTGCTCCAACAGCTCCATGTCCTTCTCATGCTGGGAACCCCAGAGCTGGACACACCGTGCAGGTGGGTGTGAGCAGAGCAGAGGGGCAGAACGCCCTCCCTGCCCTGTGCCCAGGGTGCTCTGGATGCAGCCCAGGACACGTTTGTCCCTCAGGGCTGTCAGTGCCATGGCCGGGTTGTGCTGAGCTTCTCCTCCCCCAGCACCCCAAGTGCTTCTCCTCAGGGCTGCTTTTGATCCATTGATTAAGAGCAGACAACCATCCACCCAAATCTTTCTTTTCATATGTTGGATCTGAGTACTAAAATAAAACATCACAATTAAGCCAGAGAATGCAATAAGTCTGTAAGGAAAAGCAGAGGGGAGTCATCCACATTTTTCTTAGGCTGTTAGGAAGTGCTACAGCCATTTCAGTTTGTACTGAGCAAAAAATAAGTCACTGTTAGGATTTCACAAATGCTTCTCAGTTTTTATTATCATCATATTAAAAGAAGAAATAAAATAAAAAGAATAATAATTTTAATGTAAAAATGGAAGTGACTAATATTTAAATTGCTGGTTTAATATGCTTTTTGTTCTCAAATAAGTAAGAATAGAATTGAACTGAGTTGATCCAGGTTATGAATATATTAGCTGCAAAGTTTCAGGGTTGATTCTTAAATGAGCTTCTGTATTGAAATCGTATTCCGACTTTTGTTTACATTTCTGTCGGTGCAATCTCAGCTCACTTGAGTTAATAATGACAAAGGAAAAAAGAAATTGACTCCTCTTGTTTGATACAGGACTGAATTTGGAAGTAAGTAAAACTCTAAAAATTATACTGGGGCAACAGCTTCAAACTTAAATATCTGAAAGTTTGCCTTAAAACAGAATAAAAAAATTACATTGGTACTTACTAATGACAGGCTTTTTTTCTTAAACTGAAAAATAATTGAGAACAGCAGTAATAAAACCCCAAAACAGAAATAATATGAAGAATGAATAGGAGAGCAATCCATTCAGTCCCAATGGGAATTGACAGAACAGTTACCTGAGCTCCAGAGACTCTCTTGTGTAACTTCAAGTGTCTGAATGATAGGAATTGTGAAGAAATTAAATGAAAACTAAGCCAAAGTCTGTTCAGTTTGGCAGATGAGGGATTTGGAGCATGCTGGTACTTTGGGAAGTCTGTGGTCCTTGGAAGATTTGTTCTGGAGCATAATTTTTCTATGGAACAAAAAGTTCAATTTAGATAGCTCTTTAGATGTAATTTCAGTTTACAAACCACACTGAATTTCTGTAAAAGAATATCACCTAGCTTGCCATGACACCCTTTCATACTGAGAAGAGATTTGTAAATGTGGACAACTAAGTTTCTGGCCTTGAGAGGGAAGCTTCAGGAACAGTAATTTGATCAAAACACTCTCAGTTCTATTTATGAATCTGGGAATATGCATCAGCTGAATTGTGTCTGTGCTTTTAATATTAATGGAAACAACAATAAGAATCTGCATAGACACAGAGGGATCAGTCTATCCATATCTCTCAAAACATAAAAGAGGGCCACAGGGTAGGAGAAGGAATTCAGAGCCATCCTCCTCTTCTGCTTTCACGTTATTTCTTGTGCCAGTACCTTGTTTTGTATTGCCAGGGGGATTTGGAATGTTACGCAGGAAAAAGCAGGCTCAGTTTCTGGGGAGTAGTGGTATACTTTCTGGTTTTAAATTAGTCAATGATTTATAAACAGTATGTTTGATAAAGGCCAGTGAAATCTGCCTAGAAATGTTGTCAATGTTTCCCTCAGCTTTTTTACCAGCATAACCTAAGTGGAACTTTCAGTAGGATTTTATTTTTGTAAACTGTGTATAAAATTAAAGATGTGATCTGAGAAAGCTGGTTCAAAAATTAAAAAAAAAATCTATCTTGTTCAGGTCATCTATCAGCTGTGATTTTGTTGAATGAGTAATGTCAGATTTTAAATCCTTTTCCTTTTTTCTTGAGGTTTAGTGAGAAGCCAAAACAGCACTACTCTGAAATGATCCCAGCTCCTATTAACAGAGTTAACAGGTTGCTGAGAGCTAATGCAGTGGCAGCACCACACCTAATAGAGGGTGTATCTACTCAGTTGATTTTTTTGATTGCTGGCAGTACATGCAAAATGGACTATTCACTTATTGCTGGCAAACTGAGAACAGACTGATGCCAAGATAATACAGCTAAACTGGCTGTCTCAGCCAGACATCATTTTTCCTGAGCTTTGGAAAGCAAACCCATGACCAGTATTTTTTATTAAAAAGACTCTACCTCCCACCACTGCTCTAGATTCTTCAATTTCAGCTGCATGTTGCCAGACCCTTTTTTCATTAAAATGCTCATCTTGCTGTAACAGGTGCAGGTGCTGTCATGCCTTTGTGGGGTTCTGAACCCAGCAGCTCCAGCAGGAGGTGGTGGCACAGCATGAGACACAAACGTATGCAGACCTTTTTTCCTTTCTATATGATCCTGAGTGATGAGCACATTGCTCTTTAGAACCACCATTTCAGCCTCTGTACCCCATCTGTGGTTAAAGCAATTAAAGCACTTTGTTGCCCTTCTACCACATTCAAATAGCCTGCCTAGCCAATAAGGACTTTGTCAATTAAATTGATTAAAGTTTATAGTGGAAGCTATGTTGGCACCTGCTACCAAATATATCTCATCTAAGTCTGCAGACTGCCAGAAAAGGAGTTTTGCTGGTTCACTGAGTATGAGAAATTTGCAGTAGAAAATGCATTGTTGTAGCACCTTTTCTCTCCATATGCAAGTCAAACACTTTTCACAGATTCAGAGCATGCTTCAAAAAACCCTGAAATCTGAATAAACTCCTAATGTAAAACTTGGGTGTTTTTTTGCTGAATCCATGGAAAAAGTTTTTGAGTGTGTGTTAGCATAAAGGGAGTTGCTACCGTTATCTTTGGATCTGTAATTTTTTTAAGATGTTTAGCAAAGGGTAAAGGTGTCTGATACATGATAGATGGGGCTGCTGAGGTTTGTGGAGAGAGGAACCAAAGTGGTAGTTCTGGGTTTTGTTCATGAGAAACAGAGGAAATGATCTGTGCACTCTGAGCTGCACCACTGCCTTGATGACAGGACACCAGACTTGGTGACCGAGTCTGATATGCAAAATGAAGAAATAGCTTCCTATTAGCTTTCCATGCAACTTTGTTCATCTCACAAAGCCCTCCTTGTGAGGTACCTTCAATGCCATGGATAAGTGTGTTCCACCTGAAAACTCGTGGTTCAAAGGTATTGCTGGATCCCTGGGAATTACTGCTTCCCTTCTTCACTTCCTCCTTGTCAGGCAAGCACAGGGGCTCAAAGGGGAATGGCAGTGCTGCAAAGAGGATGAGAGAGGGGGAAAGAAGTGTTTATATCTAATACTGGTTACAGGGCAAGACTTACTTGGTTCCCTCTGCCTAAACCCCTCCACCATCAAACTCATCCATCTGGAGCTTGGTCATAGCAGATTGGGCTGTTTTTCTTCCATGAGAGTTGTAATCTGCTTACCTCTCGTTGTTTGACTTCCTAATTTAGTTTTCTTTTTCTTTGAGCTAGAAAAAGTTGATTGCTCTTTCACTGCTTGTTCTGTTGATTAATAATGCAGAAAACTCATAAGATAATGTCTGGGGTATTGCATTTTCCTCCTGGAGGCAGCAGCAGTGTCACAAGCACAGGGCTGTACGCTTGCAGCGGGAGTACCTGGGGAAAAGGGAAGCCAGGGAGCTGGGAATTTCTGCTTAAAAACAAATTGAATGAGTGAATAAAGAAAATCATTAAGGCTTCATCTATAAATACTCTCTAATTTAAATTCACATTGGCATAAAATTTTAAAGATTTATTTCCATAATTTGAAGTAAAAGGTATTTGTTTTAGGGGTGATTAATTCACACACTGCCTTATGGGTAAGGGAAAATTGCAGGATCAGGGTAGTATAAATTAATGATTGGAGTATGTACACTAAAAGTGTGAGAAAAGATTTTAGTCAAGATTTTTTCTAGTTCCTTCTTCCTATTAGCATAGTGGTTGTAGAATTTCCTGATTCATTAACATTAAACAGGTACTGGTATTGGTTTGATCACAATAATAAATAAAATTATCATCTCAGTGGTTTTAAAAATGACTCACACCAGGAATAGGGTGGACAAGAATAAAGAAACAGAAATAATTTATTACCTGTTTTAGACTGGGAATTGGTTAGAACATCCTCTTCAAGAAAAGAAAAACATTTCAAGGCATGATCATGCATGTTAGTGAACACTGTGTATAATAACTAGAGCTCAGGCACCAGAGTCCTTTGCCCAGACATCATGGTGTGAATCCTTCAGAGCAGCTCCACTGCTCTTGCTGAGCAGGAATAAGGTTCTTGGGTGAGTTATTAGGGGACAGCTGTTCGAGGCAGATGTCTGTGCAGGGGCAGAGCTCTGTGAGCTCAGGTTTTGTTTATGAGGTGATCACTTTGGAGCATTTGGTGTGTGTGGGGAAAACGATTCTGCAGCCTTTCTTTGTGATGTGCTGGCCAGTGTCTGGTTCTCTAATAAAGTTTTCTTTCTTTCTTTTGGTTACTGACAAATTGCCTACTTTCCCTGCAAGGCTGTTTAGAGATGAGAAGGGGAAGAACATGGCAATGTTTTGGTTTTTTTCCTTAAATGAAATGGTACTTATGAGGATTGTGATATTTCAGACTCTAAAGGCAGTTGCATCACCTTCACTGTCTGTCCTTTGTCACTCCTTGGATGCAGCCCAGACCCAAGGCTTTGTTTCCGTGGAGGCAATGCTTGTTATTAGAGATATTTCTTCTACAAACAGACTTGTGAATTCTCACGCCTTTGGTTCAAGCTTTATCGTTTTAAGCCTTATCGGGAACTTTTATGTTCCATTTTCTTTGATCTCTTGCCAGAAGGTTTTATGTTGCAGACTAAGGTTATGATGTTTGCATGTTTTACTTCTCAGTTGCTCTGTGAACAGCAAAGAGATGAAAACCTTACATCAGAGTTCCTTCCTTCAGAAAGCAGCATTGTGAGTCCTTGATCATGGACAAAGCATGTTTTTGTCTGATTACTCTTATTATTTTCACGTTTTTTAAAGCATGAATAGCAATTGACAAATACATTAAATTACAGCTTGGCTCATCCCTTGCTCTCCCTCAAGACAAACCCGAATTTTGGGAGGCTTGAGTTAGGAACATGTTTCTCTGTAAACCATTTCTCTGGGGGTTTTTGTTCTTTTTTTTTTTCAGTAATGGTTTAACTGTTTTGCAGTTTGGGTAGAGTGAAATTCTAAGCTGGAAGACCCTCTCTGAATATCAAGTAATTTTACCCATTTTACCTCTTTCAGTTGCCAGAATTCTATACATCGGTTTTGTTGCCAAAATCATAGAATTCCAAGAGACTTCTAGGCTTTGATGGACAGGAATCCACCATTGCCACTGGTGAACTGTTGCACTGACTAATTATCTCTCTGTGCTTATTTTTGCTTTCTTTCATTCACTGTTCTTCCTCTGCACTCCAGAGCCCTTACACTGTGAGGTTTTCTTCCTGCAAATATGCTTGTATATCCAGTTCTGGGCACCATTCATTCTTTTCTGATAAAGTAAATAGGTTGAACTGTTTAGCCCTCTTACTGTTCTTAATACCACAGAACCATCTCTGTTCTTTGCATACTCTTTTCTATAGTTGCACCAATTACAATCAAGTGAATTGTGCAGGAAAGGTTTTTCAGATAAATACTCTCTTCTTTCTCAGACCTTTCTAAACTTTTCCTTATGGAGGCTCAATATGTCTCTGATAATAACTTCAAAAATTAATAGATATCTTTCTTTTAGAGTGCAATTTGATTGTGGAGGGCTATAATCTTTTAGTTTAAAGAGAAAAATCTGTTTCTAAAATTATTGGCCATTTTGAAATTGAAGCTTAAAACTAATAAACATTTTGAAAACCAAGTTTAGGATGAAAATTATCAGAAAAAATGTGTAAGGATAGAGGTATGTATTTAATTATCCAATTAAGTAATTGTAAGCAACAGTTTGTTCACTGTAGTTAGTACATAGATTATAGAGACCTTGGATTTCAATAGGATAAGTTAGAATATGTTGTAAAAACCTTCTAATAATAAGTAAAATTGAGTACTAGAATGAATTTCCAACAAAGATTACGGAGTTTTCATTACTGGAGGAAATTTTTTTTAGATTTGTCAAAAATAGTTAAGTACAGTTGGTCATGGTTTGGGTTCGGGGAATGAGGGAGCAGATGGCATTGAGGACAATTTTAGTGTTCCTTTTAAATTTTTTTTTGACAATAGATATTTCTGCAGAATTCTGTGAATCTGTCATTCCTTCAAAGTCACTGTGTTCCATTGAATTCACTGAGTGGGGAGTTGAAACTTGAAGATATCCAACAATCTGGATGATTGGACGATTGGATCATTGCTGGATGATCTGGTGACCTGAAGTGACTCAAATGCTCTTGTATCCCCAGAATATTCAAAGGTGGTGTATAGTGCAGGTCATTGTCCCTTTTCCTCAATCTGATGCTGTTATGGGGCAGATGGAGGGATCAGGTAGAACATTAATGTACCTGCCAGTCCTATTTTTTTGAGTTCTAAGATTTTAAATTCTGACTCTGAGCAGTCTCATTAAAAATGGTTATACATACACATGTCTTGTCAAGAATAAACCTCAGTAAGGAATGCTATGAGTGCTAAGGAATGCAAGCCAGGAACGTCTTTTTGCATTTTTGCAGATTCCAGTCATGTTATATTAGATGTTTGTCTTGCCATCTTATATCTGTATTTCTTCTGAACCTTAACTTCCTCAGTTTAGAGTAACACTTTTCTGCCTCTTAAAACCAGCAAACCCAGATCCCTTTCCATTCAGCTGGCATTAATTCCTTCAGGCTTTCCATGGCAGAAAGTTGTTTTAATGAAAAGAAGCACCTCAAAGCCACTCAGCATTGTTAGGGTGACCAAGAGAAGACTGCTTAGGTTTTGGGAGGGTAAGCAAGGAAAGCTGGCTGGCAGGAATGGGACCTAAGCTCCTGCTGTGAACTCGATTCTCTGACAGGTGTAGCAGGAAAGGCCTTTTTGGATCAGGTGTCTCAGAGGTGTGGGAATGCTTTGAATGAGGAGGAGTGTACAGGCCTTTCCTAAGTTTTGTTCTGGTGAATATTCACTGTCATGATGCGTTGACTTCTGAACCAGTATGTTTTTCAGCATGAACATTTCTGGTTTGGCCTGAGTTTTTTCACATAACTGAAAGTTTCTCTGTGCTTCAGTTCCCTTTCATTTCCAAAATTAGAGTGCAATTTGCCTGCCTCAAAGCAGCAAACCAAGATCCTTTTAATAAAGTTACCTAATCTATGAAGTATGCAAGTAGCATAATGGCAAAGGTGTGAAATGATGCCTACAGAGGGTTTGGGGGCTGACTGTCTAAAACTGTAAAAGTGACACATACAGGGAGTTTTTGCCTTGAAAATACTGCCTCAAGGTGATATAAGGATTACAAAAAATAGTGTCTGTAGAGTTCTTAGGATTCCTACAGGTTTGCATTTGCAAGTGAAAACGAGAATTATTCTGGGTTTGTTTTCTGGATGATAGTATATAAGTAGCTAATGATTTGCTCCATGCTAATATATAACTAGTGATTATTAGTCCTGCTGTTCGAGGAAGTTACCAGGGTAGGTTCACTGGAGGACACTGATTCAGACAGCCTCTCATAATCAAACTTTAGAATGTACTTGTACACTTAAGATGGAAGAGAAGCCCATAGCAGGACTTCTAGAAGCCTCCAGGCACATTCCCTGAGCAGATGACTTAAGGCTTGACCCTAACCTTAGAAAAGGGGCATATGCAGTTCAGTTGTGGCTCTAGAACAAATTACTCCTTGCTAGCTTGACCATCAGTTTTCTTTGTAAATTATGTTTGACCTGTGTTGTGAGCTAAAACATGTCATATTAATCCTCAGCTTAAATCTTAAACAGAGATATTTTCTCTAACATCTAGATGGGTTAGGAGCTTAGACACAGATATTTATAATGGCTCTGCAGCTAAATGCTATCTTGATAACATTCAAGTGAGCCTCCTTGGAAAACAGGATGCACATGACACACATTAAATTTATACTGATAACATATACTGAGAAAATAGTCTCCAAATATTCTCTGATAACATTTATTCTAATATGTTGGTATTACTACATATTATT
>WAAE01020649.1:0-16760 GCA_013400495.1 Nicator chloris
ATATATATATTTATATATATCTCTGTATATAACTAAACATGCATTAAAGCTGAAAGAAAATGAAACAGAAATGTAACACACACACCCCTCCTCTCCCACATAAAACTACATGGTATTATCTAAACATGTTATTTTACAGCTTTATAATTAAAGCTTTATGATTTATCTTAATATCTCCCGATACCAGTAATAGCATCCCATAGAACTAGTTTTGATAATTGTATTCATGTTTGTGTTACAATGCTGGTATCTTCTAAAATAATAATATGGGAATCTCTGACTCAATGAATTCAGGTTTTGCTGAAATTTTATAATACAGTGTCTCTATCTTAGTTAATTAATCTAATTATTTTTCTTGCTTAAGAAACCACCAATTAAAACATGTGATTATATTAAAATACATCTATGTTTTACTAATGTTTTATTGAAATGTTTTATTTCTAGAACATAGTTAAACTTTATGAAAAAATCAAAAATCTGAACTTTATCACAATATATATAAAAAGTGACAAAAATTACTGTATTTTCTGTAAGATAACTGTTCTTACCCCTTACCTTTGTCATAATTGCTCTAACTACATCTGAACTGGCCACAAGGAAAGTAGCATATATGAGCATAGATGTGCATACAGCTGGCAATCTTTGGACTTAGTGTGTCAATTATAAAGACATGCTGTTCCTGAATTACAAATGAAGCATCCCCTTGTTCTTCCATAATACTATATTGCTATTTATATTATAGGGAATTGGTTGGTTTCTTTGCACTACTGTCTGAAAACATGGCAATATTTCTCAGTTCATATGAGTTTTTTAAATTACACTTACTTTTTTAAAATTAGTTTTAATCATCTTAAACAATGTCAGATATGGATCTGATTCAAATTCACTGAAGTAAATAGGAAGGCTCCATAGATTTCAAAATCATTTTGACTAGATTGCATCTGAAAATCAATCAAAATATGACTTCCAAAAGAAAAAAATTTAATGCTATCTGAAACATTACTAAAACATCTTGAAAACAATCCAAACTTCAGTTAATTTTCTGCGTTTGATGTCTTATACTTTAGGCAGATAACAGAGGACTAGTACAGACAGCTTATACTTCCATTTGTGATATTTTTGAGAGCTACCATAGGGTATTGAAAATGCCACCTCAAACAGAGTGTGATGCTGAATGTTGGCTTTTTCATTTACAGAAATTATTTTCAAAATGTTATATAAAATGGGTATTTAACTCTGATATTTGATGTAGATGTATTATTACCTCATGCTGCTCCAGCTTTTCATGTACTCTTTTTCAGATATGGTAATAAGGATTTTAATTAATATAAGTAACAACAAAAAAACCCCATGGAAAATTACAGAATCACACAGAACCACAGAATATTCTGAGTCAACATTCTGGGGGAAGGGACCCACAGGGATCAACGAGTCCAACTCTTAAGTGAATGGCCTGTACTGGGATCAAATCTGCAACCTTGGCATCGTTTGTGCCATATACTAAACAAAATGCATACATATATACATATACTCATATAAACACACGTGAATATGTGCATTAATACATCTGAAAATAATCAATGGTTAGGGTTTTTTTAATCAGACTAATTTTTTCCCTGTACTCTAAATGGACCATGTTTTATCGTTCATTATATAATACATTTCAAATTAAAAGAAACACAATGGTCTTACCATAATATGAGGTCTAGCAATGGCTAAATAAGATGTCTGCAAACACATGCAGAAATTGTGTTATAATTATTTTTTATTTTATACCAATGCTGCTTTTTCTTGGTCATTGATATTATTTTTTAATCTTTGCCNATATTATTTTTTAATCTTTTGCCTAAGCAAATATTGGCATACTGACACTTTACATGAAATAATTTACTAAAAAAGAAAAAATTAGAATTAAAAAAAATAAAATGAAATACAAATAAAGCTAATAAGAATATAACAATGTAATATAACATAACATTATGCAACCTCATATAAATGTAATGCAACAAAAAATATAATAAATATATTCTCAAGAGTTTGCAGGTTGCAGGTCTGTGCAAGGAAAAGTTTTCTTTGAACTGCAACTGCTCTACATGAAACAAAGCAGTTAAACCTTGATTTCTAGTATCAAGAACAAGAAGACTTTTAGATAAGTGTTTAAAGAGTAAAAAGTGGGAAATGGGCAATGACATGCATTGCTTTTAACTGTAAAAAAAAAGATTATCACTAACAGCTGTCATTATATCTTCTTGACTATAGATTTTGGTGAAGCTCCTCAAATATGGTTTTAGGATCATTGTATTGAATTTATAACTGTTCATACAGTGGTTTGGATTTGATCTCAGCCTATTGCGGTCACATAACTATTGTATTAAAGCATCTGAAAGTTAAAGCAGTTTTAGACCAGCTTCAAGAAAACAGAAAATGCAAGGTAGTGTTAGTCGGAGTACAGCACACTAATGATAGCTAATTCAACACCAAATATACCTGTTAACAGATCACACTTTGTTAAACAACTTTGATTTGGTATAGGTTAGCTGATATGGAATTAATTTTCTTTGTATCCTAGCACTGGGATCCCAGTGTCAAATTTTCACTGTTTTCAAGCCACTGCCCAGTAGATTACACTGAACAATTTTATTTTTGGACAAGAAAGCTGATCTGATATTCTGTTCCACACTCAACCTCTGCATTAGCACTATTCCATCTGGTACAGAATGACTTCTGTATATGTAAAACCATCATAGATAATCAAATACCATTTTTAGTCACTGCCACTTAACGTTATTTCAACCACACACTTCACATACCTATATTTCACAAGAGTACTTCACATATTTCAACTTACAGTTCAAGTAATTTATTCAAAGCTTCTAAATGATTTGACATTTTAAATGTCACAAATTTGTACCTCCTAAGTCTTTTACCAAATGTGGAAGTTTCTAAATTGGTGTAACATTAATTCACTATAATTATGTGTAGGAAATTTTTATTGTAACATTGACAATGGGTAGTTTTTGATGGTCTGTGTTTTAAACTGTTTTTTTTCCATTCAGTATAAATTTTCAAAATTCAGCTAATTACTCATGACTATTTCTCCAGACAAGAAGATTTATATTTTTTTACATTTATATCTCTGATAAAAATCTGGGCCTGCTAATATAATTTTGTTTCTTTGACTAATCTCTTTTCAACTTATGTAGGCACTCTTTCCATCAGCTATAAAAAAGCATAGGAAAGAGCCCTACATAGAAAGATTGTAAATCTAGGTAACACACGCTATTTTTATGTGTTTGTGACAACATCTATTTGACTACAGAAAACTCAATCCTGCTGAAATAAATTAGAGGTTTTCTTTTGATCCTAATAAGGATGAAATAATATACCCAGAAATACAGACCTGCAGTTATCTTTTTCTGTGTTGCTCTTACTGCCTTTTGTTATTGACTTTTGTTTTCATACAAATAACTTGCCACAAGAAAATCAAAAGGCATAATCAAACACTGCTCCTCTTCTCTTCCTAGTCTAAATTCCCCTTGCTTTTGTCACATATACTCAGTCCCACCTTGGTGACGTGGCAACAGATGGTGCAGGAGGCTGAGGCCATACCACAAAGATTTCCTTCTGCTACTCTTTGCTTCTTGTTTTCCTCACCTGCTCCTTTCTTCCTCTGGTCCTCTGCTCCGATGAGGATCATCCACGGGCTGCAATCCCTCAGGGAAGGCCCTGCTCCTGCATGCAGGAATGGCACAAGGTGGCTCATATCCTCCTTCCTTACAGAATGCCCTGCAGTCCTTGCTGTTGAAACCCTTTATTTTATGTTGAATGCAACATTGTCGACTATTTTCAACCACTTAATAGCAGGTGAAACCCAATTACATCATTCTTTTGGGAATAAAAAGGAAACGGAAAACACAAGCATGTTGTTTATTTTGTTATGGAACACTGATGCTTTGAAAACATAATTAATCAAACTTCTCATGCAAAACCTATTTGTTGGGTTGAGTTGAAAATTCTTTACATCATCTGTTTTTTGGCATAAAATATCGTAGACAGTTTCTTAACATATATTTTCCCTTCACACTATAGGCTACTGAAATTCTAGGAAAATATTTTTATATCTGTCACCCTTAAACAACATGAAAAAAATTGCATAGAATGTTTATATATGTGAACATACACCTCTTACAATCATCTGCTTAATATTAGAGAAGACAAAATTATTTCTATGGCCTTTGAGGTCTATAAATACTTGAAGGGAGCCGTGCAGAAGCAGGGATGCATTTTGCTTAAGATGTGGGACTCTTAAAACCACTCAAGAGATGTGGTGAGGCTAATTGAGACCACTGACAGGCATGGAGCAGTGGATTCAAATCGAGCGGCTAAAGCTGTTGCTGCCCTTAGCAGTCCTCCATGCCCTCCTGACCAGTGCTGCCTCCCCAGAGGGAGGGAGCCCTGACTTGCTTGTTAATAAGTAGAGCCACCACAGCCTCCATCCTTTACCTTATGGTAAAATGACTCCAGTTTTGTTTAACTTTTGTATGATAGACCCGAAACTGAGGTGATGCTGGACCTCTTTGTAACAATTGTAAGTATATTGTAACAAATATACTTACCACAAGACAGCTCTGTTAGTAATTGGGATGGGAAAGATGAGTGGAAATGGTACGAGCTGCAGCTCATCTGTTAAGTTATAGCTGTTAAGAGCCCTGAGAGGAGGAATATCTTCTTTGATGACTCTAGTTCCTTCCATCTTTCTTCCATGTTATTAATTTTTCTATTTACCACACAGTACTGCTCTTATTTTATTTGGATCTTTATGATAATAAATTTTTTTGCTGTTGTTTGTGAGGCGTTTGGGACTTTCTGGTTGGTAAAAACAGAAAATAATTGAAATATAAAACAATTAGAAATTAATAGGGTTTCTGTTGTGGCAGACCTGAATTTAATTCACGATGTTAACAACAAGATATTGAGATAAGACTGAAATATAATTCAGTATATTGTTATGAACAAACAGGGGATTTAATTTGTAAGAAAATTAACTAATACACATCTTAATTTCATGTAATGGCTCGCACAAGGTATGATTGCAGTCTCCCTCAGATGCACTTTGTACTTACAAGAACATTATGCCATTTTATCCGTTCGCCATACACAGGACACTGAGCTTAGATTGCTGGGCTGTATATAATATTAGTAACATTTCCAAAGTAGAACTTTGCTTTGTTAAAACATGAACAGACAGAATAGAATCATCCTGGTTCTCAAAAGAAAGTAGAGATGCTTTTATAAATGCTGTGTAATTCCTACTCAGAGCCACTCATGAACAGTAAGGGCAATTTAATTATCTAAATAGTAATTAGGAAATTAAATGGAGTTGAAAGCTTGCAATCCTTTGAGACCTGGGGCTGGCAAATATGGAAAAAAGTCAAAGGTTTCTGCCTGATCATATCTTAAGGGGTATGTGGTAACATAAAACTTCAGAAGAAAGGGTTTTATTTTCTCTCTTAAGATAATTAAGGGTGAATATTTTACATCTACTGGCATGAAAAATCTTGTATGTTTCATATAAGTACAGGAAAACTTGAAGACTGAAGCTAGTAAAAGGGAGTTCAGACTTTATAATGGGAAGCAAATGTCAAAATGTGGTTCAAAAATACCTTTAACTCCAGCTTCATATAAACCCAGTTATTTATCCCATGTACTGTACATTGAACCATCTAAATTTGGATAATGTCTGTTTGCATGAAAGGAAGTAAGGAAGAATCCTATTTAGGTAGAATCTTAAATAGGAGAAGACTCCAAGGCAGCCAGATTGACAATAAATGTAACTATGAAAATGTTCTGAAGAAAATGGCACACGGGATGCCTTTAATTAATATGGAATACATTGTCTGCAATACATAGAAAAAGAAATATGATTTTGAAATTTCATTAACCATAAATAATTTTAATAAAGAAGGCTATTGTTTGTGACAGTCATAGAATAGTTCAACAATTATTAATGAAGATTATTGAACTACTTATTAAATAGTGCTTATTCACCAACCAGTAATTTAAATACAATAGTTATCTTATCATACAAACCTGTATCAATAATTTAAAACTTTTCTGAGTGTTACTGCAGTTTTACAATTAAACCTAATATTTGAATTTGGGCTTCAACACAATTGCACCATTGAAAGAAAATTGTCTATGTTTTGTGTGATGCCTTTTGAGAAAGGTCATTTATTTCCATTGCCAAAATTTTCAGTCCTGAGACAAAGGTGATCACAGTATGTAACTTAAAGCTAATGTATCTTAACTAATGAAATAAAAATCAGCCATTTGGTGCATCCTCTACACCAAGGACTATTTAAAGGTCTCAGTCATCTTCAGGACAAGGCAGTGTTCTTGAATGCTGAGTGGGAGTCTCTGAAGCTAGTACCAGGAAATGTTTTCTTTGTACTGTGCATTTTGGAGTCTTCACTGAGTTTATGCTGGCTGATTTTGGATGGAGAAACATAAATGTTTAGGATTCATGATTCCTAATGAAGGAGTAGTAGCTGAAGTGACATCAGCTTTTTGGTATTGCATCTAGTAACAAAACACACACCTGATCACAGGTGAGAAAATTTTAATTTCTTCTCTACTTCCATGCCTCTTATATCTCAAACAAGTAGATTATAAATGTTAAACACTAGCAGACTCATTTTCTAATATCACCTAAACCCTAGATTTGATAGTGCAGAACACTTTCAAACAGTCCCTGTACTGGGTGCACTTGGCAAAGCTGTGGTGGCGGGACTGGAGGTATGTGCTTACAGATGTCTCTGTAAGGAGAAGTCAGGGGCTGCACCATGCTTGTTCCTATCTATTCCAACCAGCTTTACAATGGACTCAGGACAAAACTAAGTCTGTCAGTGAAGCTGCTGGTTCTTCTGGAAATCATCTTTAAGAAAGAGCAAAATTGCACATAGGCGGCTAGCAGTGACGAAAACAAACAAAACAAAAACCAAACAAACAAAACCCCCAAAACCCAACCAAACATAAAGGAAAACAAAAACCCAACCAGCCAACCAAACAACCAGCCAACCAAAAAACAAAACAAAACAAAAAACAGAAAACAAAGCAACACCAAAAAAGCAAAAACACAACCCCCCCAAAAAGCAATAATAAAGGCAAACTGTGAGTAACAGTCCCTCTAGGCATCAACATCGCAGTATAAGGAATGGGAGGAGATCCTTCAGGTGTTGGAGCAGAGATTGACTTACAACTTGTGGAGATAAGCATTCCAGGGCAGACATTGAAGTCCATGGAGAGAAGACCATGGACCATCCATACTGAAACAGGCCAGGAGTGTAAGAAGGAAAAACCGGCAGAAAGAAACTTTTATGGACAGGCCATGAACCCCCAATCCTCCTTCCCAGTTTTGCGGTTCAGTTTAGGGGAAGAAAGGAGAGGCATTGGGAGTGAAGGAATGATGTAATTTGACAAGTTATCTCCTTGTTTTGGTCTAGATCTTCCTAGTCTTTAGCAAGAAATAATAGAACAAATAATATATGGACCTATTACTATTACATATAGTATTTCCACTTCATATGAATTACTTAAATGGTCATTGAGGTAAAGAGAAAGGCCCTGATTAATTTCAGATCAACTTTACAGCTCAGCAGTTATCTTCTGAAAGATCAGCTTTGATTGAAACATAAGATTTGCCTACTCTTACTCTAGGAAAAAAAAAGCAGTTCTGAGTTTAAGATCCATGTTCTAAAACTGCCATTCCACTAAAAATTATAGATTTCAGATCATCAGAAATACAACTGTGAAAACAAGAGTAATAAAACACTTTGTATTAGAATAAACAACTTTTTTTATATGGAAATGTATAAATATATTATTCATTTCTTTTAATTTCTGTCTATATAGAAAGGATTTACAGTTAAAAGTTTTCACAGCTTCCTCATGTCCCAGTTTTACAAACCTACCATTCTGCTTATTAATTCCAACAGAGGAATTAGGTGTGTAAAAAGTAAGTGTAACTGGTGAGAGTTTTTACATTATTCGTAGAGATACTCAAGCACCCTAATATCTTAAATTGGCAATATTGATTAAGCAATACATTGAACTTTGACCAGTATCGTTTTGAGTGGTTAAGCCTTCTGATCACAACCTCCAATAAATTTTACATAATATAAATTAAGATATCATAAACTATGTACAAACCTATGTAAAAATCCATATTTGCAGAGTGCTATAAGTAGCTCTTAATCAAAGAGTTATTTAGTTGGGGTTATGCGAGGGTTTGCATTTGGAGAAGTGCACAAGGAAGACACTGTTTCATTCAGTACCTAAATGGTGAAATACAGAGTGGGATTATTAAGATTGCAGATGACAACAATCTAGGAAGGAGAACAAACAGCTGAAGTTGAAGCATCTCTCAATGACTTTTAAGCAGTCTTGGCCTGGAGAAGTCCCAGTTGACTGGAAGGTGGTGAATGTTGTCCCCACCATCCTCCGAGATGCGGGCGCGGTGCCTGGCCGCTGCGGCTGAACCTCGGTCCACTCGCGGTGATTGCGCTCCAAGGACGCAGGATCGGGGCGTTCTTCCCAAGCGGGTGGTGCCGGCTCCCTGAGGCCTCAGGGTGTCTCGCAGCTGGTGATGGTGGTGGGGGGAAGGCAAAGGTCAGGGATTCTGCCCCTCTCTTTCCCCTCCAAACTCTGCACCCCTTTCACTTCCTTTTCATGGGCCTCGAGCCGGGCTGCTCACAGTCCATGCCGCACAATGTTTTCAGGTGTTCAAGAGGGATTATGATAGGCAGACATAAGGATGAAGCACTTTTTGAAGCCGTTCTCTTGTTATCAAGTGCTTACTGCCAGTTCTAACTGTAACTGACCCTTGGCCTTTCATGTCTTCTTCCTGCGTATAAGAACCATGACGCTGTAATCTTCCCGCAAAGCCTGATCTCTCTTTTAGAAATCATACAATTTCTTTTTCCTCTTGAGCCCCACAAGGAGTTCCTTGTTTAGCTCTGCTAGTCTTCATCTGTTTATTGGATTTATAACACAGTAACATTACCTTAGCTCTAATTTCTGTAAAAAAACTAAATGCTATCAAACAATCAAACCTATCCCATACATATGGTGCAACACCATTGTTGAGGAGGTGTTGGAAATTAGCCAACAAAAGGCTCCTGTCAGTTTATTGTTCAACTAAAGACTAGTAAAATTATTTTTCTGTTCTATTAGATACTGGTAAGAAATCAATAGGTACCTTATTCAAGTTCAAGACAGATGCAATATTTAAAGATCAGTAAAAAAATCCATGAGTGTCATTTAAAAGAGTTGGAGGCAAGGAAACCAGACAGGTGATATGGTGAGATATTTCCTAGGTTACTTCTTCCCTGAGTGTAAGTTATAGCCATTATAATCAAAGAATCTGGAGGCAGAAGTCACAATTAAAACTTTTTTTTAGCTTTTTTTTTTTTCCCCACTTAGTTTTCAGTGAACAAATCTGTGAAAAATACTAAACCTTCTTTGGTTTGGTCAAAGAAGATAATGTATGTACTGTTCTGCAAGCAGAACAAAACATCACAAAAGAATAGACCACACAATTAAACCATTAAATTGTAAATTCCTGAGAGACAAGGAGGGAATGTTGTGCCAGATTTTGTCTCAATGTATTATAGTCATCTAAATGTCCAAGTTAAAAAATGATTAACTGATTCACCCTCCAGGCACAGCAGATGGAAACATTCCGATCCTGATTTGTTGCCTAGAAGACAGCTGATAACTTTGTTTTCTCAACTAATTTTGTTTTTTTATTACACACTGCCACGGTCAGCTTTTGAAGTTTCATTTGTTCTATTCCAAAAACTCTTTTGATTGCTGAAAAGGATCTTTTTTCTTTGGCAATATGTTAATTGAGGTTGACAGACATAGCTGTGGTTCCTTGTCCACTTACAAACACCACAGCTTAACTATATTTATACTTAGTCAGAAGTATAGAAATATTAATTATTATGTCTGATACACTAGACTTTGTTTTAAAAAGTGATAGAACATTTAAGCTTGGATTCCAAATGAACACATCACTTACCTAATTGCCTTCTGTCTAGAGCTTTTTATTGATCAAGAGTGCGTGAAGGCTCAAACTTGCAATGTAACTTTACTGAATCTTGGTTTCAGGTTTTCTTTTTTTTTTTTTTTTTTTTAATTAATCAGGAAAAGGGATAAAACCTCAACCAATTAATCAAACCCAAAAGCCTAAATGCAGTTTCTTTGCCTCAATTAATACTAACAAGCCATGTAGACTAATGATTTTTCCCAAATGAAAGTTTTTACAATCTAGCTTTTATCTAACTTCCTGTCAAAATCTCTTCACTATGCTACAGCCAGGTGCCCAGGTTAGTCCTGTCATAAGCCCAGCATCCTCAGAAAAGCCAGGGTAATTTTGCAGGGCAACTCCCTGTTATCCATTTTAGAATATTGCTAGCATCTGCTTCTGTTGGAAAAGTATATTGATTTTGATAGCATTTATCTCTATTTTCATGTTATAAATGTGCTGGCATGTCTGTCATCATTCAGTGAGCAGTGACTGTTGGCAACAATAAATGGAGGAGAGACGGTACAATATAATTGTGATATAAAAGACTGAAGAGGAATTAATGGCACCTAAAGCTTCAAATTAAATGGCTCAAAATGAGGTATTAAGATAAAATGCTGCCTCTGCTAATTTCTCAGACCAAGCTGCACTTGCAGCTGTTTCTAACTGACAGGTGGAAATGATATCACATCTTTGTGGAAGACTGCCTGTTGTACAGGCATGATGGTATGTATCAAGAAAAATGGTCCTAGGTCTCCCAGGTCCAAAACTAAGTTCTAAGTGTTCAAACTGTTAGTCTGAATGTCAGAAATCTGGTGAAGACAGGAACAAATGCGTGTAGAGTGAGGGTGGGGGAAAGCAGAATCTACTCAGCACAATTTAAAACTTCTTTTTTTTTTTTCAGTATGAAAAAGATATAATTCCAGGGTTGTCTGAGGATAAGCCACAGAAATGTTTTTCTGGAAGGATCAAGGAAAGAGAAAATTAGATTTTCAGTTAAAGTCAAAATAATTTTCTCATATAGAATCAGGCAGCTGGTGTTGCATTCAAAATCTTATGTGCAACATGGAATATGTTGTGTATATGGAGTGAAGAATTTACTGTGTAATTAAACTCTTAAAATCTAATCAAAATACAGCAGTTTATCAGTTACAGCAATATTAATACTCATAGCGTAAATTAATATAGAAAAGCCACATAAAATTGTTATACATTACATTACCACTAACAGCCCTTTTTCTGTGGTGTTACGCTCACCTCCCCTGTGTTTCTTTCCATCTTCACGAAAGAGATTGGAAATTGAGGGTTTTATGACAAATCAAAATGTTCTCCTTCTTGTCGTTGATTTCCCAGTTACTCAGGCTTTTCATTTTTTATCTCAACAGAGGGTTTGTCTGGTGCTCAAGGTTAAACTTTCTGCTAATGACCAGTGATGGATGGCAGTGTTTGTGTTTATAGTTTGAGATCTTTGGTGTCTGCACTCTTCCACAGCACATTTTGTTTTAAGGTCACACTTACACTCATCTACAGGACATTTTATCCTGAGATCACAGACAGTTCAATCCAGCCAGAACAATTACTTGTTTTTTCTACAAGATAAAACTAAACTAAAATATATTTTGCAGCTGAGAGTTAAAACTAATTAAAATCAGCTGAGGACAAGTCAAGCTAAAAAGAAGTCCTGAACCTGTACTGTCAGGTCAACATAAAGCCTATGAGTTGATGAGGCTGCACAGGCAATTGTAAAAACTTATGCTGGAGGACATTTGGTATACTCAAAAATATAGGGCAAAATTAAGTTTTCCAGTCTTCAAGCATGAGATCTGTAGAATTTGCCTGTGTTCCATGGGTAGGACAAATAAGTGCCCAATGCAAAATATTTTGATCACAGATTTAGACTAGTAGGATCAAAATAATTCATGACATTAGTTTCAGAACATCCTGAATTCTGAATCTACCTGAATCCAACTTGCTGCTCAAAACTGGGTCAGATATGAGGTCAGACAAGGCCAATTGGGATTTTATCTAGTTTAGAATGCAATATACAGAATGGGATGTATAAAATCATACAGCCATTAGGGTAGAATCTAAAACATTTATGATGAATTACCCTTTGAAAGTGTCTGTCTTTCACGATTATAGGACAACCTCAGGTGTTAACTGAGTCTAGATGCTTGATCCTTTCACAGCTTAAGATGAGGACCAACTTCTGCAGATACTTTGTCTTCCCATTTACAGATATCTCATGTCTACAGATACTAATGTCTTCTCATTTATCATCTTATTTATGTCTTGTGAAAAACAATTTGTTAAATCAATATTTCCCAAAAAGCAATTTTTCTCATTCTCATCTATACCACAAAAGTGCAGATCCTCTTGGCATGCTCCCACATGCTCCATATGCATCAAGCTCGTCATTCAATTGTTGCACAATTTGCTTATTCATTCGCTTCTAATTTTTTAGTCAGAATACAATCATCCTCTCCATCTTTGGGCATCACCACACCATTTAATCTCAAAATTTGCCTTTATTTTCCCTTATCTAGGCTATTTTTTTGTATTATATAACTAAAACTCAATTTAAAAGATTCTGTTCACGTGTAACACAGAAAAAATACAAAAGTATGTTGAATTTCTCTCAAGTGAATCTTTCCAGAAAATCTTGAAGAAATTACACCAAGCTTTACTGGTGTGCATCAGATTTTCTTCCATTGGGAGGATTATAAATCAGAGATTCTTAAATGACAAAGAGCTTGCAGGACAGAAGCTCTGGGGTTTTTTGGTTTTGTTTGTTTGCTTGTTTTTGTAGTCTTGCATAATAATTTTGTTCATTTTGTTCATTTATCACTTAAATCCAAGAACAGAAAAAAATTTTTTTAATGGAAGTTGAAATGGTAACAGCAACAGTAAGAGTATTAGCACACAGTAATTTACTTGTGCACACTAAATATCAACTGTGAGAAACACAAACTCCAGATTTTTTAAACAATTTTCCAGAGTAGTAGACAACTCATCTTGACAGACTTAAAAGTACTCAGCACTACCCACAGTGTACTTACTGACAAACATTATAGAAAATTGAAGACTTAGGTTCACTACTGTTCCAGAAGAGACAAAATAACATTTAATGATTTCTCATGCTCCTGTGAAATATAACTTGACTATTGATTATTCTGGGACAAGCAGATTTCTTCATGAAATAGATCATGGTTCAGTGGTGTATCAGATAAATAGGAGAATAGATTTAAACAATAATGCTTCGCTTATTTCTATAGTATTTTCTTCTTAATCAAGGTGATTTTATAAATTTTAATTTTCCTGAATAAGTTGTTGAGACAATGAAGAACACACAGAGTAACTACACACAGATTATTCCCCAGATGAATTTCATGGCCTACATAACTTAGATATGCATGGTGGTTTGACCCTGTACAGTAGCTAAACACCCAGAACACCCAGCCTGCCTTTCACTCACTCACTCACTCACTCACTCACTCACTCACTCACTCACTCACTCACTCACTCACTCACTCACTCACTCACTCACTCACTCAACCTGGGAATGGGAAGAAAAATATAAAGAATGAGAACAGACTCATGCATCAAGGTAATGCTAGTTTAATTCCACACACAAAAAGACTGCAAGTACTGGTAAAATAAGGAATTAATTTACTACTTTCCATAAGACTGATGCTTACCCATTTCAAGGAGAGCAGGCCTTTAGCACATGTTCCTTGGGAAGAGAAACAACATTGCAAACACATGAATTCCTCCCCCCTTCTTCATTAATTCCACCAGTTTTTACTGCTTAACACAATCTAATATGGCATCGACTATCCCTCTGGTCAGCTCAGCTCAGCTGTGCTGGCTATGTCCCATCTCAGTCTCCTGCTGACCTCCAGTCAACTCACTCTGTGAGGATGCAGTGGGTAGGATACTACTTGAATTTATTACTAAAAAAATCAAAGCAAGATAATGAGAAGTAAAATAAACCCGAAAAACACCTTCTCCCCACCTCTCCCTCCTTCCTGAGCAATACTTCCTCTCCCAGTGGCTCAGGAAAACAGGGAATGTGGGTTGCAGTCAGTTCATCATAAGTTATTTCTCCCTCTGCTCAGAGAGGGGAGTTGTTCTTCTGCTGCACGATGGTATCTGTCCCATGGGAGACAGTTCTCCACCATCTTCTCCACTATGTGACCATCCCACAGACAACAGAACTGCTACATGAACTGCTACATGAACTGCTGCAGCATGGGTCACTCTTCCACAGGGTGCAGTCTTTCAGGCACAGCCTGCTCCAGTGTGGGTCCTCCATGGAGTCACAAGTGCAACCAGGAAACCTGCTCCATCATGGCCTCCTCTCTCTGTGGGTCTGCAACTCCCTGCCAGGACCCTGCTCCAGGACAGATCACCCTGGTGTCACAATCTCCTCTCAGGCATCCACTTTCTCCAGCCTGGGTCTCCTTCTTGGCCTGCAGATGGATCTCAGCATTCCCATGATCCTCCATGGGCTATAGGGACACAGCTGCCTCACCACGGGCTGCACCATGGGCTGCAGGGGAACCTCAGCTCCAGTGCCTGGAACAGCTCCTGCCCTTCCTGCTCCACTGACCTGGATATCTGCAGAGTTGTTCCTCTCACATGTTCCTCTCACATGTTCACACTCCGCTCTTCTCTGGCTGGAATTATATTTGTTTAATAGCTATTATTTTCCTCTTAAATATATTATCACAGAGTTTTTACTAACATTTCTAATTGGCCCGACCTTGGCCAGCAGCATATCTGTCTTGGATCTGACTGACATTGGGTCTGCTGGACATGGATGAAACTTCTAGCAACTTCTCACAGAAGACACCCCTGTAGCCCTCCTGCTACCAAAACCTGGCCTTACAAAGCCAATACACGGCACCATGCAGATAGCTATAAAGACAGTTAACTTCATAACTTCATCCCAGCCAGAACCAGAATATGTTTACAGATATAACAGTCAATAAGAGACCGGAATGCAAAACGTTTAGGCTTTTTTCTTTTACATCTGCATTCAGAACACTTGTCTTCTATTCAAATTAATTGATCTATCTTAAAAACACCAGAAATTCCTTCTCACCTTGTAGACACATAAAAACCATCATTAGGTAATGAGAACATCTATAACTTTATCCAACAAGTATTTCTTAAGGCTGTGCTCTTTGCACCCTTAAGCACGTATTAATCTTGAGGTGAAGAAAAAAAGTCATATAATACAGTTACAAGATAGTTCATTAAAGCAACCCTAATTTTTGTTTTGTTTCCAGTATATTACTGACTTGAACCTTACAAAGGCACAAGATTACTTACACTGGTCTTTCTGTCACTTGCAATCCTGCATACTCTGCTTAAATAGGAGCAGGGGAGAGAAATAACATATTAACTATTTTTAAAATAATTTAATACGTTGTTTGACATTAATAGAGATTTCTATGTATATAGTGACAGGTTTCTAACCATTTGTACATCTAAAATATCTATTGTACTAGTAGAAAACACTTTCAAAATGTAAACTGAATTTGGTCCATAGTGGTCATTGCACTTCATCTCTTATTAAGGCATATAACAAGTTTTGTTATATATATATATAATATTAAAACATATTTATGTTTTGTATTTCATTTGCATCTCACATGGAATCAAAACTACATATCTTCTATAATTATATAAATCCATGCAGATAATCCTCATGCTAAAAGTTGCAAAATATGAAAGTTGTGTCCTGGACTATGTAGTATCTCAAGACTAGTGACATGCTTTCTATTAATTTCAAAATACAACTGCATAGAAGTAATTCTAAACTTCAACTATAAAAAATTGTTTGGGGACATAACTTCTATGTTAATTACAATGACAAGCTTGATCCTTCATTGGATCTGGACCTAATCCTTCTATGGCATATCTTAGATTGTCAGCATCTTATAGAACTGAAATCTTGTCATCAGTGGGTGTCTTGGCTCAGTAATAATGTCATGCATGATGATATCATTAAGATTTTGTGGCTAAAATTACTTGAAACCAAAGTATACAAACCAAATAATTATTTTGTTTAACTTCTGGTAAAGCTTCAAAACAAAAGTTCAGATTCAATTTTGATTCAAAAGACTAATACCATTTTGGATGTGAACAGGGCATCAGATCTCAGAATGAAAAAGAAGGTTTAATTCAAGATATATTTTTAAAAACTTATGGTTTAAACTTTTTGATAGTTCAATTTTAGTTTGACTTCCTGCCAGAGAGAATTCTTAATAATCGTTAAACATTTAAAAGTTTTTCACTGAGATGTATATGAAGTATAAGGATGTGCAGTGTCACTGGTGCTCCTTCTTTGAAGATGTTCAATCCTGGATATAATATTCAGTTACATGTGCTAGGGAACACTGCTTGATCAAGGAGATTGGACCAAGTGATCCTCCAGCTGTCCCTTTGAGTCTTATCCATTTTGTGATTCTGTGTTTCTGTGACAGTCTCTTTCTTGTATTCTAAGATCCAGAACTAGATGGAGAACCCAGTTTCTGTTATCTCAGAAATGTTTAGCAGAGGGGAACAGTCACTCCACTCAGCTTCCTGACTGTGATCCTATTAATGTATTTAGCAGCATACACTGCTAGTTTATGCCCAACTTTTCACAAATTAAAAAAAAAAA
>WAAE01020649.1:16802-47269 GCA_013400495.1 Nicator chloris
AAAAAAAAAAAAAAAGGAGAAAAGGAGAAAAATTATATGAATAAAACTTAGATTTTTAGATTTTGTTTCTATTTATATTTAAAATGAAACAAACAAACAACACACACACAAACAAACAAAAGTCAAACAAACCAAAGCAACTTATGCCAACAGAGTTCAAGTTTTATGATATTTTGGGTAAAGACCTCAATAATTACCTAGGGCCATCTGTCTTAGTTGTTGAAGACACGGTAAGTTGGCAGTTCTCAACACAAATTCTCATTGAGACGATTGCTATGCTTGATTGACTGTTTTGATTCACCAGTTTAAGAGTGACATTGAACAACTGGAGACGGTCCAACAAAGGGCTGCCAGTATGATTAGATGGTTGAATGATTTGGCACGTGAAGAAAGATTGAAGAAATTGGGTTTATTCAGCCTAGAGTGGAGAAGACTCAGAGGGGAACTCCTAACCACAGTCTCTGAGTAGCTAAAAGGGAGTTACAGAGAACTTAGAGAGGTTGTCTTCTCACTAGGCTGCAAGGTGACAGGACAAGAGGTGACAGGCACAAGTTGCTTCAGGGGAAATTCTGCCTACGTAAAAGACAGAAATTCCTCATTATGACAAGATTCAAACATTAGATAAGGTTGCACACAGACAAAGCAGAATTTCTGTCACTGGAGAAGTTCAAGATTCAGCTTGACAGGGACCTAGATTGATGCCTTAAGTCTTAGCTTTCATATTTTCCAGATTTTGTACTGCGTTTGTATGCAATTCTAAGCATCATATAAAGTGTTAGCAATTTCTCTTCTCAGTTTAGTTAGACAAAACAATCATTTTCCAGCCAAGAACACTGTTGCAGCTTCAGGCCCCAAAAGTATAAATAACTTTTATACTGAATTAAATATATTGAGTGAATTGAGCAAATTGAGGAGAGCAATCTGGGAGGATGCAGTTTTGTAACCTGAAGCTGCAACTGGACAATTAACCCCAATATGTAAATGGACCAAAACATAAAAGTGTGAGAACGTGTGACCCATCTTGGATGTAGCCTTGGGCAGGTTCTTGTACTGCCTAAACTGTTTTCTTTGAAGGCCTTTTGATAAATACCTACTTTGTTGCTTTACCACTATCTAGCCTCTATTCTAGGTAGCCTCTCAAGGCATCAAGATCAGCCTGGCTCTGCTTTTACAAGAGGTTTGGAACCAGAGGATTTGCAGAGCTCTCATACAAGCTATACTTTTTCAAGAGACTGCTATGTGTACATGATGAGAGTTTTATGCATAAACAGAAAACAGCTCTGCAAAAGAATTTATAGATTAATGAAGTGTTTCAAAAATATTTTTCCCTCACTGCTTGAAAAATTAAAAATTTGTCTCCATATAACTTTTGATGCCAAAATACTGTTAATATAAATCACAGCAAAAGTAACTCGAACAACGTAGTGATGACATTTTTATTTATTAAACTGGTCTAGAAGGAAAAAAGAAATGTTTGTGAAGCTCCAATTCAGTTTCTCACACTCTGGCTGGTGAGACCAGTAGCCTGGAGTTAGAGGGTAAGGAAGCCAAGCCACTGGGATAACTTTCTAGGGAAGGGGGCATTGAAAAGGTGATTGGAAAAGGGACACAAGTGCTTAGCCTCTGGAGGCAAATTCCATCTAGTATGAAGGAAAGGTAGTCTTCAAGGAAGATTCTATATGCCAGCCAGGCAAGTGAACCCCAATAGAGAAAGGTATCCAGTACCTGAGGGAATTATCTGACATGTAAATACGGGAAGGCCTGGCAGACTGATTGTATCACACTCCAAAACACTCCACTAAGGAAAGCACTATGTGCTTATAATGGTGGAAGCAATCACTGGATGGTTGGAAACATATTCTCTGCCCTGTGTTACTACCTGAAATATTATCCTGTGCCTTGGAAAGAAAGTGTCATGGAGACATGGCACTCCAGAACAAAATGAACCAGACAACAGAACTAATTTCTGAAGCAACTTCATAAAAACGTGGGCCAGTTTCATTTGAATTAAGTCAAACACTTAGACTTGCTGGCCCTGGGCATATGAGCTGTTAGAAAGTTTAGATTATATCTTTATGGTAGCACAAATGACAAATTTTTCTTCTTCCTATGTTTTACCACTTAGAGCAAGTAGAAATGGCATTGACTACACCTCTTTTCAAAAAAAAGTGTTTTATCATTATTTATTCAGGCTGAGGGAGTTCAGCATCCTGCAGATAAGAGCTGAAGATAACTAAATAGCCATACATTTTAATTGGTTTGTGAACAGAGTCAATCAGCAAAAAATGTAAGCAGAAAAAAGCAAGTAACACTGTTCAAGATCTTTACCTGTTTTTCTGCGCACGGAATACAAGGTTATTAAAGCTTAAATCACCTGGTAACAAATTTTTCAGTTGTGAAGGTCATGCTCTCTTTTATTTGACATTTTTCTTTTTTATTTAACATTTATCTCTGGAGAATATTCCCATTATTCCGTCCGTTAGAGATCACTACAGAAAGGAGACTCACTCTAAAGTGAAAGCATCTGAAGAGATCAACCTTTACTTTTCAAAACCAATATCAACTAATGCCTGAGTTACAGGGCATAAGTACATTTCCCATAGAAAATTGTGTTACAGGGAAACTCGGTTTAATAGAGGAAGGTTTAATAAAATTAAAGAATTGTTTGGAAAAGTGATTATTCAAATTAGCAAAGCATACAGCAACTTGTTTTCAGCTCAGGAGACAATGTCCTTCCAGGAACTCAATTGAAACTTTGGGGCTTGGAACAAAAATAAACACTTCCAGCCCCATTTAATATGCAGCAGGTTTATACAGTTTAGTAGTTTATACAGTCACACTGTCCAGTCAAATCTGCTGCAAACACTTTTAGTTTATATGACAAGGTTTTGGCAGTGGGGGGAGGCCAAAGTCTGCCCCTACGGTAGACACAGAAGTTTGTATCTGATTCCACAAGAGGAGACAGCAGAGCCCATCATCCAGGTTGGTGATGACTCTGTGAAAATATAATTAATTAAAAAAAAAAATAAATAAAAAGTGAAGAGGAGCAGGGAAAAACAGGAAGAGTGAGAAACAGCAGAGGGAATGCCAAGGTCAGAGAAGCAGAAATAGGAGGTGTTCCAGGGGATGGAGCAGATATTCACAGTAACCTGTAAAAAAATCCATGCTGGAACAGAATTTTTGTGAAGGACTTCAGCCCATGGAGGACCCATACTGGAGCAGGGGACAAGCATGAGGAAGAAGGAGCAACGGACAGAAACTATGAAGTGCTTATTGCAGCCTTCCATCCCCCAGGGGAAATTAAAAAATCAGTCTAGCCTTGGAGGATTTGAAAGTAAAGGAGTTAAATAAGGCATGGGAAAAGGTGGAGAAGGAAAGATATTATTTGTGTCTACCAGAATCTATTTTAGGTGGGAAAAAACTAAATTAATTTTACATAAGTTGAATTTGTTCAACCTGTGACAGTAACTATTAAGGGATCTACCTGTCTCCACCTAACCCATTAGCTTCCTCATCTTATCTTCTCCCCTTGCCCTTCTGAGGAGAGAGAAAAAGAGATCAAGCAGCTGGGCAGGCACCTGTTCCTTAGCCAAGGCTATCCCACTGCAAATGTGGGACCTGTTACATGCCTAGGAGTTGAGTGCAAATCAAAGTTATGTTCATGTCTGTTTATGAGAGGAGCAGTTTTGAAAGCAGCCAAATCATGATTTGCATTTTAGTGAGACTTTGGGGATCGTTGCCTGAAGGTTTTTACCTTTTTCTCCTTAATTTTAAAAAATATATATTACTATATATATTATTGTGATTGAATAAAACAATTTCTAGATGAAGTGTGCTACAGAATTTGAAAGAAGATAAAACCAGTTCAGATCAGGTAATGTCAGGTATAAGAATCGTAATACTGCTCAGCCTTCACAACAACTAAATAATGTAATTAAACTGATGATTATTTCAAAACTTCAGACAAGATCTTTACAGTCAGTATGGAATAAAATTTCTAATAAATTGTAAAACCAAGGTAAGAATAGATATTCTGAAATAAATATCTGTGAACTGAAGAAAGTAGAGAAAAGGAGGAGTGGGAAAGAAAAAAAGGAAGAAAGAAAAAAGTAAGCCAGCTCACACACTGTGTTAATAAAAATCCATGACAATCTAACATAAAAATGTTATCTTCAAGGAACCACCTAATGGTAAATAAATTGTTAATTGTTAAATAAATAATTTATTTCTGGAAAATATACAGTGAGAGCATCAGTAAGCATTATTGCCCTGTTCTGATTTTCATCATAATCTTCACTTTTATGTTTGCTATGTTGTTATGTTGTTAACTTTCACATTTGTTGTGGCTAAAACTTATTAGGTTAAACCAAAGGATTTAATAAGGTTGTTTTTTGGTTTTTTGGTTTGTTTGTTTGTTATTGTGTACCAGATATAATTTTCTAGTCAGCAGATCTTATGTTTGTTTATTAGGTGAGCTTTTTTATTAGAAGTAATTTTCCTTCTCTAGGAATTTCTACACAATTATTAAGTTACATTCTAAACTGCTGCACAAATGAAATAGGCTGAGCTCATTTAGTTGTGCTAATCAGGAAAATTTATAAATTTATTTTCAATCAGCAAATCTAATTTACTAATGAGTTTTAATTTGTTTGTTTGAGGAAAGATTATACACCTGAAACACATACACACACAAAATGGACATTATCCCATGCTTGGGAAGAAAGACACTGCCTTGTAATGACGCTAAGAAAACTGAAAAGATTTGCCAGCAATCGTTCATTTGAACAGCTATGTGCAAAACGTAAAATACTTAGAAAGGAGGATTTTGCTAAGTGTTAGTCATGTGTCAAATGATGACAGGTGAGGTCTACAATCTGAGAAGTGCATGTTACTTGTCATTTACAAAAGCAGCCAGCAGAACCTTTGAATAATTAAGCTAATGGAAAAGGATCTAAAAGAAAAAAAATACAGAAACCATGCCTTGTTTTCTCATTGAAATCCATCTCTTTATTGAACTGTTTGCTGCTCTTTTTTAAGCAAAAAAATTAAGATCATCAGCAAATGTTTATTTTTTCCAGTTATTGTGCTCGGTTCAACTTTCTTTCTTGAATGGAAAGTAGAGATTTATTCTGGATTCATATTGTCATTAAACTACTTCAGCAGTAAAATTCCAATTAAATACTTGTTCTTTCTTAAGTCTTAATCTCATTCCAAGCCACCGTATGGAACTGGCAACCAGAATTCATGTTTAACATTTTTACTTTTACTTCCTTGTTGCTGTCCCCTACATAATTTCATTTAGTTCTACTCATTCTTTATAGAAATACAATCAGAAAACAACAAATGTGGATCATTGCATACATATTTGTGAGAAAATAAAATATTTCAATGAAGTTATTGCATTTTTTCTATAAATAATAATAGGGCTGCAGTCACTTCCAAACATAAAAGTATAGTACCAGTCCCCATCCTGCAGACATTTTGGCTGGAATTATATATCATGTATTTTTCTTTTCAGAAATGCGGGATATAGTCTATAGATTCTGTCTATATTTAATCAAACCCCTCAATTATACTTGGTCTAAATTACAGTAAGCTCTTCAAAAGTTAAGGTTAAAGTATTAATTTTAATCTATTATAGAAAAAATAATCCTAACTCAACCAAAACCCATCTCATCACAAAAGCCAATTTTTCTGTACAGCCTCCATAAAATGCCATTTAATTCTGTCATAGAGAAAGTCATATAACAAGCCAAAGTGTAGCAGTTCCATGAAACCATAGCCCAGTAAATTCAACTTTGCCAATACCAGTCAGTGCTATTGGCTTTAAAAGGTCCCAGAACTGGCCAGGGCTTTTCTTACTGAGTTGGTTTTTGACCATTTGACTTGGCCACAGTGGGCTACTGTGGATGCTGAATGCAAGAGATCAGGCAGAAGGCATGGCAAATTGAGTCAAATGAACTCTCTCATGCTTTCCTGAGAAGTGTGAGGAGGATTCAAAACTGTCCTTGGAAAAGGAAAACAGTTTTCCCAGGTGGTGTTTTTCTAACTTGTGTTCTGAGTGTGCAATCATGTCTCTTTTCTCAGAACTGTCTATAAAAAGGACAGTGAAAAATAAAGATTGCTCCTCCTTTGTCTTGAGACTGGAGCCTGTATCGTTCTTCTTTCCTTTCACCATCCCGAATGGGAATGACAGGCTACAGCCAGAAAACACTGAAATAAAGATATATATTTCAAGCAGAATTTAGGCAGGGTATAATTACAGGTCTTGATTGGAGAGATTCATGCCCTACCATGTATACATTTGACTGCCTTGGTCTCTTTCACATGGAGACGTGTACAAACATACTTTCTCTGTGAACTGCCACCCAGATGAATTTAGAGAGCTGTAATAGAGAAGCCCGTTCTTGATTCCTACTCAGGATGTGCAGATGACATAATCTACTGCCCTTGTTTTATCTTGAGATTAAGCAGTTTATCTACAAGTAGCATTCTGTTACCTGACAGTAGAAATAAAGAATGGAATTGCTTATTTGTATCACAATCCTTCAGGAGCCCTAAAGACCACAGTGCCAAATAACCTCACAACAGCCATGTGTTTTAGACACAATTTCCCCTTTCCTTTTCACCCAGAAAGCTAACATAGGGGATAACATGAAGTTTTAGCTAACCTCCATCTGTATGGGCACTGCATGCTATACTGCTACCTTCTAGTTTTATTCATGTGCTTTAGCTGCTGAAACAGTGAACAAAGTTTGAAATACTATGATTATTTTCTAAAACCTTCTTGCATCCTGTACCAAATTGATGTGATTCCTACCAGAAATATGCATGTGTATTTCTATCCTACTCTACCTTTCTTCCCCATAGTTTCATTCATTCATCTCTGGAGATAATCAGAATCAATAACTCATAGTTAATCACTTTTTATTCAAAAAATATCAGAGAATCAACAAAAAATACATGCAGAATTGTAGGTAGACAAATAGATGTTTTATCCTGGAACAGTACTCCACCATGCCTTAGTCTGTTTCTAACCGAGAGTTCCTACTGAAGGATAAAAAAGACTTTTGTTTCAAGAGTTCTAAGGACTTCAGGACTTACTAAAGCAGATCAATAGAAAATTTTGTTCAGTAGTAGAAAAACTAGTGGTCCTCCTCCCTGTTCGGAATAATTTACACACTTCTGCAAATTGTAAATGAAATTGTAAAGCACAAATGAAGCAACTGTGTAAGACAGATGAGCAACAGAAGCCAAAAAAAATTCCTAATGTGTTGGGAAAGATTCCTTCTTACATAAAAAATGGAAAAGTTGACAAGTATAGCCATAGTAATTATTAAATATAACCAAAATATATTTATGTCTTGGCAAAATTATAGGAGTTGCTTATTAAGTCAGTAGAAGTTTACATTTGATTTTATCCTTTTGGCACATATAAAATAGAGTCAAATGCAATATGAAAACAGGCCCACCGTATCAACAATATATGTCATACAGTACTTAATATTTATAAAAGCAATTTCAGCTTAAAGTCTGGCTTTGGGTTAATGACCCTCAGGTCTAACAGATTCAGTTTAAGTTATGTTTGTATATTTTTAATTAAAATAATGAGTAATTATATTTACTACTTTTGCATCTTTTAAAGGATAATCAAGGTCCTAATAATGTATTCATGAAACATATTTCTTCTGTGTCAGCTAAACAAAAGTTATGCCTTAAATTGATTATATTTTCCTCAACTCAACTCTTTTCACTGATACTTCAAGACCATTTTGGACAGAAATATCATTAACTTGAAAGCATTCCTAGGTAACATTTGAAAAACACCATTGTTTTTATGTATTTTTAAGTTAGAGCCACAAAAAAAAAAAAAAAGTCCAAAAATCCCCACAATAAAACAAAACAAAAATTTGCTTTCTTGACAGGAATTTTCCTTTGCTACATTACTGCTTTTTTGGGCTTTGAAATTTTTTTTTTTAATGAACCAAACATGCTGAATTAATATAATTATGAAGAACAACTTAACAACTTTCTCTTCTTGACTTATTTTACCTTAGTTAATTTTTTATTCTAGCACTTTACATCTTTTCATCCTAGGGATTTGGAGCATAGAAAATATTTGACTTTTCTTCTGGTTCTAAAAACTTTAATTTGGGATTTTCCATGAAAGAAATTAGAAGCAACTGATAAAAACTATGTGAATAAGTAGCAATAAATAGTCTGACATCAAATACTTCAAATTTAAACCTTTTTTTCAGAAAAACATTTTATTGTCTATCTTCTGTTTTGCAGCAGATTTCCCTTTCAGATGAAACATATAAAGGAATCCAACACAAAGGGCCTTTTTGCAGAGTTTGCAAATGTAATTTGTTACAGTAATAGTTTGATGGCAAATTGAGAATGCCTTAGAGAGCTTCAAAGTAAGTTCATTTATTGCCTTTGATTGCATTCCCTTAGAGTTTTAATGTGGAATAGATTAGGGGAACAGTTTGGAAGAAATCCATGTGGATTCAAAATAGGTAATTATTACCCAGTGTTTCTATTCATATTCCTAGATAAATTCAAGGGCATCATAAAATGACCAAAGACACTTAAAAAGTGCAGACTATTACATTATATAATTTTGTGACTTAGTCAAGGTAAGATCTCTCAGCTATGCCCAAGTGTTTTGTTTTTCCTTTTAAAGTGACTTTTTATTTTCCTTTCCCCTCTTCAGCCCTCTTCAATGATTTTTAAAGGTTTAGTGAATTAAATGACAATTATTTTGTAGATATTTCAGACTTCTGTAAAGCAGATCAGCTGACACTATAAGCAGAATATCCATGGCATATGGGTGGGCATGGGCATCCAGGTCATATCCCCTTGACTTAGAGGCAGAAATATGAACTTATTGAAACTGCTGCAGAGGTTTTAATATCCTTAGGGATTGTAACTATGCAGTGAAATTTTCTCAGAGGTGCAGTTCATTTCCTTCCAGAAGAACTGCTGCAAAGCAGCTGAACTGAGTCCCAGATTTGTATCTCCTTAACTTCAAAGGAGAAGCCATTAAAACACAACCATTTCCTTTTGCAATGATGTTTCAAAATGCATATTAAAAGAAAATTATACTTGCCCCAAGCCCCACTCCAATCTCATTTTAATTGATAGTCATTGTTTGTATTAGAGAAACGTACGCAGATAATGAAGTTACAGACATGAATGTCCCTTATGGAGATATGTTAAGACATAAAATGGGACTTCATTTAACCGTCAGGGTCTTTTAATTTGTCTGGAGAAGCAATAAATATTGTCTTCAGAGGTGAATTGAATCCATCTCAGATAAAATTGCACAGGGATTTGGTATGTGTTGAATTGCATATCAGAGAAGTATTCTGAACACTGAGACAGAAGATACTTAAGCAAGGAATAAAAAGATTTTGGGCTTTATTATTGTGATTTTAGGCAAGAATGGGATGCAGATTTCTGACTGTAAATCTCTCCTGAAAGGGAACACTATCATGTAGCCAAGAGGAAGGAACTATTGGTGCAAACAATGGACAGGATTTGGACCGAGCAATAGCAAAAATGCAACCAAGCACCAGCACAGGCAAAAAAATTTCAATACACTTTAGTCACTCATTTCCTACCTCCATCTTCATGTTTTTCTTCTCTCAAGCTTTTTTGATGGATGTACATCAAAGAGTCATTTTTAAAGAACCCTTTTGTTCTTCAAACAGTTTTGAGTTTCAAGCAGCTGACATGAACAACATTAAAAATTGAATTAGTGACTAAATTATTTGCAATTTGTCTTTGTTTTTCTACTTCTGCTTAGTATGATACAGCTTTAAAGAAATTAGCTATGAGTTGTTTTCACAGACAAACTTAATTGATACTTTGCATATTTTTGTTTGAAACCTTAACACTTGAAATTACAGGTTATTATACTCAAAGAACAATTTTTACAAAAATATAATATACATTACTTTTTTTGTTCAAAACACCATTGAACAAAACCTTAATGCAAAGAAACCATAAAATCACAATCATTTTCATCCATTTAATTTTACAGTAAAGATATTCAGATATTCACAATCTTCAGAAAAAAGGCAGAGACTACTATTAACCATAGGGATTTTCTGTAATGCAGACGCTTTTGGTTTCTTGGGATAGCCTATCTGTTTACTGACACTAAAGGATTTTGCAACTCAGCAGTGAGCAAGTGGAATGAAAGTTGCACAAAGACATGTTTTAGAATGATTAGGAAATATAAATGAATAGACATTTCAGAATATTTATCTTTTTGTCAAAGAACATTTTTGCATTCCCTTGTGTTTTGTTTGAGAGAAAATTTCTAAGTTCTTCATCCTTAGCTTCAAGATTGATTTATTTTCTATTTCTTACACATTTTAGTAATTGCATATCATTATTTTAAATCCTAACAAACAAAGAAAATAATACTGCCAATAATAACAAATTAAAATACTAATAATGGTATTAGTAATTGTTCTATAAATTCCAGAGAGGTATCTAAGAGTCCTGGATCACATTTCTGTTTCTGTAAGAACAGCACTAACACTACTGGATAGAACACTGCATTGGGTGTCCTTGGAGGGCTGCAGAGGTGACTTCAATGAGAAGAGATCAGGGCTGCCCCATGCCAGAGAGAAGCAGTTCTGCAATGGGCATCAAGTTCAGAGAAGAAGCAGGGGAAGTTAGAGATCCATGTGACAGAACAGGTATTCCCTGCAGTCCATGGTGGAGCAGTTGGGTATTACCTGACAGGGATCATGGCCCACAGAGATCCCATGCTGGAGGAGATCTTTTTCCTGAAGACCTTGAACATATGGGGAAGGATCCATCCTGAAACAGTTATCCTTACCTGTCACCCCTCCACATACCATCCTCCCTATGCCATTCTTGGCAGAGACTGTGACAAGGGAGGAATAGAAAAGTTAGAAATTAAGGATTAAAGTTGAACGCTAGCAAAAATAGAGGGGAGGTGGCAACATGTTTCACTGGGTTTTGACATTCCTGCTCTGGTTTTATTTGGTAATCAATTATTCTTCATAAAATTACAGAATGATTGAGGTTGGAAGGGGCCTCGGGAAATTATTTGGTCTACTTCCACGTACTCAAACAGGGCCAGCTACAGAAGATAGAATGTTGTTGGTGCTCGTCCTCACACAGGGCACCAGTTGTCAGTGTCAGTGCTAGACACCAACAGATAGTGCACGCAAACTGACTGACACCATCAGTTTATTATCCTACAGTAAAACCTTCATACCTTTTCTCTGTGAGTTGTCGCGGTGCCTGTCGCTGGACTCCGTCCAGCTGTCCACCCCGGCTAGCTCTGGTGGCACAGCAGCAGCAATGGAGCACCCCCAGCGCTCCCAGCTGTTATCAGCTCAGGAGTGCCAGGCGGCGCTTTTGGGTCCTTCTGCCCTTTACCAGGGTCCCCAGGCAGCAGACAGGCTGCAGACGATGGCAGGAGACAGAGGCAGTCTAGTGTTAGGGTAGAAATCCAAGTTTATTGGATGCTCCGAGGAGCTCCTCAACTCAGGGGATACAGCTAACAAAAGACCTCTCTACAAGGGAGAACAGTAACTTATAAACAGGGGGAGGAACCCAGGGAAGGACCCAGCCACCCACTAATGGGGAACAGGGGGTGGGGGATCCAGGGATGATAGGCATCCTAAGGCTCCAGTGGGAAGAGATAAGGGAGGGGACTCCCAGCCCTCAGCCAACCACTCGACGCCCTCCCTGGAACCTTCTAGGAGAAGGGGAGAGGCAGCCAAGTGACAGGCAGGGGCTCAGGGGAGGGGGGAACAGGATGGACAGGGAACACACTAGAAACAGGGGAGGAGAACTGGAGATTGACAACTGGGGACAAACTATTCAGGGGAAAAACAGAATAAACCAAATTGCACAGAATAAAGCAAATTACACACTGCAACAGTGAGTTCTCACAGGCAGCACCACACAGCTCTGACTCCTGCTCTCTTCCTTCTTCCATACAACCAGCTAACTCCTCCCTATCCCTTCCACAACCACCTAACCCTTTCTTTTGCTCACATAACCCTTCCTCCTTGCAGCACAACCAGCAAAGTCTAACTCTTGCTCGACTATCTAACCCAATCTTTTATAACATCCCTCCTTATTGGCCATAGCTGTGACCTATTAAGGGCAAGGCTGTTTCCACTCTTTGGTAATTAGTACAGCTGCAACTCATAAAAGGCAAGGTTGCCTTCAGCACTATCTCGAATCTTACAATCCGTTCTCCCACAGTGGAATGGTTTGGTTGGAAGGTACTTTTAAAAATCCTCTAGTCCAAGCTCAGTGCAACAGGCCAAGATGAATCCACCACACAGTGTTATTCCACTGCATTCTCCCATTTATGTGTTGACATTTGTTGTTCCTTTTCTTTAGCTATAAATTTTTGTGAAACAAAAAAGCTCTGGTTTTGATTGGTATCATCATATAATAATTTAGATTGAAAAAGACCTCTAAGACAATCAAGTCTAATTCTTAATCTAGCACCACCAATGATGAAACCAAGATCTTAATCCATGTCTAGGAATCCCATAAATCGATTTTCAGTCTTTGGACTTGAGGCCCTGTACAGTCCCAGCTTGGTGTCCATCTTTCTATATTGAACTTAATTGCCATTCATCTTTACGTTGATTTCCTAAATGAGCGAGACAGGCATCATCAGCTTATGGATCTCTGGGAGCACTGACCAGAGAAAATGCCAAGATGCAAACCTACTAATGAAACACAGTTTGTGAGTATATTCTTGTTAACAGACTCTCAAACAAAGTTGTAAACTTGAGGTTGAAAAGAATTTGATACAAAGAGGGGAAGCCTTTTGAGAAGCAGCTTGATTTGTTCAGCCTAAAGAGGAAGAGACTGAGCAAAGACCTCATTTCAGTCTACAGTTTCCTCATGAGGGGAAGTAGGGATGCAGACACTGATCTTTTCTCTCTGNTAATTCTTAATCTAGCACCACCAATGATGAAACCAAGATCTTAATCCATGTCTGGGAATCCCATGACATGGATTAAGGGAAGAACATGAAGGTGTTTTAGGCAAGATTTAAGTTGAATATTAGGAAGAGATTCTTTATCCAGAGGGTGACGGGGCACTTGAATAGGCTCCCCAAGGAAGTGGTCACCAAGCCTGTTAGAGTTCAAGAAGCATTGACACAGCACTATGAGGCACATATAACTTTGCTTGGACAGGCTGGTTGAGCCCTGTATGTCATTTCCCTGATAATCAGGGACTGCTGTCTTAAACAAAGTGTTTTCAGCCCAGATAAGGGAAAGGGCTGATAAGAAGCAGATCTTGCAGATATGAGGTAATGCTTTTTATCATGGTAATCTCCTCCCTTCAGATAAGACACAAGTGCATCTGACAGTGTAAACTCCCCTACAAGTGGAGATATCTAGGTGTTCCCACATAAAACCAAATGTATGTAACTTGACAAAATCTTTGTTTCATGGGCTGCATCCCCAATGGATTAAGATGGCAACCACCAGTCTGCATACAGACATCAAAATAGAAAAGATCATCAGTGGATCCACAGGAGGTGATATCTTTCTGTTCTGCTATCTTCTCTTGTACTTTTCTTCTCTTTCTAGCTTTTTCTTATATATTTTCTGCATGATATTTTTATAGAAAAGAAGAAAACCAGATACATACCTCCTTTCTGCTGCAACCAAATTGTTTTAAAATAAACCTATCTCATATATACATTGGTCACTCAGTGTTGTTTCACTTTAATTTACCCCAAGGGATCTATTAACACCAACCTCAGTTACTCTGACTAAGAGGCAGGTCATAACAACAGGATGTGGTTCTTGAGGTTGTCCTGAGAAGGGCCAGGAGTTGCTCTCAATTATCCTTCTGATCTAATAATTTTCTTAAGAAAGAGGCCAGTTATAGCACATTTAAAATTTGCTTTACAGAACAGGTTTATTTAGTCCTTATCTTTATTCATGTGGAGGTTAATGAGAATCTGGCATCAATTTAAGAATTAATACCTAATCAAGCAAGACACCTGAGGCTGAGTAACTAGCAGGTGTTTCTTGAATTGGAACCTTAATGGCTCACCAATCAATAGAGTGCCATAAGTGTATTTCTTCTGCAATTCCAGTCAGAGCAGATGTGTTTAAACAGAAACATAAGTGTGCAATAATTAGCTTATTCAATGTGACTAGCAACAGTTATCAGTTCAAAGGACAGAGGATTCAAAAAAAAAAGGAGCTTTAATAGAATACATGGATCTTAATCATTACTCTCAGATTAAATGTTTTCTCTCCTGATGAAAATATCTCTAAATAAGTGGAAAGGATTTAGCTATTTTCTATGTATAGTGTATTAAATTATTTTTCTCACTGATAAAAACTAATAACCACCCTGCAGTTTAAACTTTATACACAGAAGGATCTGTGTTGGAAGGGACCTTAAAGATCACCTCCTTTGAACCCCCTACCATGGGCAGGAACATATTCCAGTAGACCAGGTGGCTCAAAGTGACTGTAAATCACATTGCAAGATCTGCCTCTCTAGTCAAAAAAGATTTAGGCTAGGGGAGGCAGGAGGCTGAATAACAACACTGGGGTTAAAAAAACATTCTTGTTTTCAGGAATTCTCAAGTAATGCTTACTAGGACAGGAGAAGGTGGTCAAACACTGGAACTCTTTCCTAAAAAGATTGTCAATGCTCCAGGCTTGCCAATGTTTAAGAGTCATTTGGGCAACTTTTGTTCTGGTCTGAAGTGGCTGGGCAGTTCAGCTTAGTTGATTAGTCTTTAAGTGTAAGAGGAAGCCTAAAGAAATGTTAATACTCTTTATCCAGACTGCTGTTATACAAGAGAGTTCATAGGAGGAGTATTTTAGACTAGATGAATTAGAGCAAGAATATCCTTTCTAAACCAAAGAACTACCTGAAACAATAACACTTATAATTTAAAAAGAAAAAAAGGTGTATTTTTCAGGGAATTATATGGATAAAGATTGTTTACATTTTGAAATACTTCAGAAACAAGAACTGGGATTCTGAGAACTCCATGTATAATAAGTGACTAAATATACATAAAATACTGAATAGAAGAATTCTGTTGCTTAAAGACAAGTGTCAAGTTTCAGCTGAGATGCCTCGAGATTTTAGCTATCTTCACTGTTCTCTTAGACATGACACACAATACCTATATGAAACCCATATGGTTCTAGAGTGGCATCTGACAGCAAGGTGGAATAACATTTTTCAGTTTTTGGGGACAAAAGTCCACCTATTCTGACAGGAGTGATGGCTTGATAGACTGATCAAACAAATTATTCCAACATAAACTATTCTTTTGTCTAAAATGCCTTCAGTTATTGTATTTAAAATTGGGAAATAAGAAACCTTTCTCTATGGATCTTTCAAAATTCAGACTTCATGAGATGTTTTTACATAGCGAGTACACAGAATGACTCAAACATTCTATTCTATTTAGTCTGGGTAAGGTTGCTTTAAGAATATCTAAACTGAAATAGTGTGTTAATTTTAAGAGCTAGAAGCAAGGAAAGAATAAGTGTAGTAATATCAGCCATTGTGTGCCTGCTTAATTTGTATGAATTGCCTTTAATGAAAGAGTAAACTTGATTTCTTCTATTAAACTACTACAACATTAAACAATTAAACAAAAAGAAAACAAAAAGTATTGGTTTCAGAGAAGACATTAGGATGTTTTAAGGGATCGTCTTAAAAGGAATTGAGTTAGAAATTGATCCTTAAACCCTCAAAGAAGTTAATTTTTATGGACTATATAACTCCTAATATGGAAAAATGTATATTGTCATAGAGTAGAAATTTAAACATTAGAATGTACTTTACTGACAGCTGATAAACTTTTTCTACAGTCTGGCCACATTTGTCAGCCATACCAGGTAAGGTTCACAAAGACAGGGGTTTTCATGTATCTAAACCATTCTACTTCCCAGGGAACTTAAGACACCCATTTCCAATGGGATGCAAAACGGAAATCAGACACTTAAATGTGGATGGAGCACCTCTGCTATGAAGAAAGGCTGACAGAGTTGGCGTTGTTCATCCTGGAGAATGATCCTGAAAGGCCTCAGAGAGTTCATCCAGTACCTGATGGGGTCCCATGAGAAAGGTGGAGAGGAAATTTTTGCAAGTGTATGTAGAGATAAGACAAGGGGCAATGCCTTTTACTGAACAGAGGTTGGTTGAGATTAGATATAATGAAGAAATTCTATATTGTGAGGGTGGTGAGACACTGGAAGAGTTTATCCAAAAAAGTTGTGAATGTCCTATCCCTGGAGTTGTTACGTGTCATTCCTTCTCTGAATAAACTATATTCTACTTAGGAGAGCAGATCAAATCACATAATGGGAGTGAAGTTGAAATAAAATGTAATAAAAACTGAACTGATTTTCATGGAGCAAGAATGTCAACCTAAAATTTGATTTGAACTGATTAGATAATTCCATGTGTCACTTGGAAATTTTCTTGATATATGCATACCTGAGGTCAGCAAAGCCTACCCATTAGTTTAATTACAGAAGAAAGTGCATTTCTTGGCAAAGTAACATGCTTACATATAACAGAAAGAATAAATTAGACCACTAGAGTTAGTTAGTAAAGGGTTTGTGATAAAGATACTGATGCTTCCTAAATTAGAAGCCACAAAATCTGAACAAAAAAAATCTGTAGTGTGGATGGTATTTCATCACTGAGTTTTAAATGGTTTAAAAAAAAAACCAAAACAACGTATTTAGTATATTTGGCAAGTGAATACAGATCAGTTCAGAAGAATAAAAAAAATAATTTTCGTAATATTTTTGTTTGGGGGAATTTTTTATTTGTTTAGGACAAAAAAAAGGCATCAACATTTTCCTTACATAAAATATTTTGAGTTATTTCTAGTTTCTAAAATATAAGTACACAGAATTTCAAAGAGGAGAGCTGAGAAACACATCTGTCTCAAATCCCATTAAAATGAGTCAAAATATTATTCCTCAATTTTGATACAAAATTTAATTCACTTAAAAAATCATTATTATTTCATTGAAATCATGATCAAGTGTTTCCATTTGCACAGGTAATTTGCTTCAATAAATCAGTTATTAAAAAAAATAAACAAATTGTGATTTATCATTTATTTGTTAAGCATTTAAACAAATCAGTGCTCTAAGTTCATTTCCCATGATTCTATTAAATTGTAAACTAATGATTTTTTATTTCTTGGTAAAGGTACCTGCTATTTAGATTTTGATACTTTTTGGCAATATGATGGTCCTTTTAATAGAGCTTTAGACTATTTAACAGTATTGAATACCAAAATCTCCTCCCCCTCAAAAAGGTTAATAATTTTCTTTTTTATTTATTTAGTCTCATATAAAGAGTAATTTAAGGAGACATAGAAAAATGATATAAAAAGAGTATTTCAAGATCCATTAAAAAGTTGGTAGTTGCTCCTTCATACTGTCTGATTCTTTTTTGAGAATTTTTAGAAGAATTATGTAATGGAAGAATATAACATAGAGAATATCCACCAGAGCCTTTCAATTTTTGATGGTTCTGTCACCCAGAACACAACAGATGAAAGAGGAAGAAACCAGAGGGACTGAAATATGCTGAGAAAATATTTTTTGGACCTTTTTTCTGAGAAATCCTTTTATAAAGAAAGACTTTGAGTAATGAAAGGAAAAAATTGAACTGTTTAAATACACTAAATCAATTGTAAGCACTATTGAAGGGTAAAAAATAGTGAAGGCCAAATCATTCTGTACTTCTGTTTATTAAAAGCTCATTTGTGATATTTCTTCTCTCTATTACATATATGTTCCATAGCTGTACCTTGAGTACTTTGCCCTGTTGCAACTGCTGTACTGAAATAGACAGAGAATTGTCCTTTGCTACAATTGTTTTGGAAAGCAAACAAATTCTACTACAAGGTCCTATGAACTATGCAAAACTGAGAAGAAATAATTGAGATTATTGCAGAATTAATTTGATCAGTAACTCTCATTTTCCTAAGAAAATAACACTTCACAATAATATATTTATTTTTTAAATAGTGAAAAGACTGAGGTTAATTATTTCATATTCTTGCTTCATTTAAATTATTTTTAAATATGTGGTTTCAACTTTTCATTTTGTTGTAATATAGTTAGACTATTACATCAAAGAAATGCATTTCTACATTAATCTCATATGAGTGAACACCAAATTAAGACAAAATTGGCCAGCATTTTCCTGTGATTTCAAAAGGAACCACTAGAATGTGTTTAATATTATTTCTTTATAGAAACTTTGGGTATGAAAAGAAAAAAGAAAAAATAGAACTTTCTTCCAATTTAGAGCTTAAAATGTCAAGTTTATTGCTCCCCCACTGCAGAAAAATGTTGAAAAATATGGAGATTTTGGGATGAATTTCTACACTATCTCACTAATGACATAGATGTGGTGATTCAGCAAAGATGAAGCACTGCTATTCGGTTGTTTCCAACTCTTCCCATATTTGCTGTAACATCAACATTAACATCGTCAGTCTGATATACCTATAATGCATTGCAGCTGTGAGATAATCTTCAGCAGTATAACTGGTACTTGTTATTCAACAGAAAAATATAGTTGTGGTTTGTGGGTATACAGGGAAATGTTTTCTCTAAAAACAAACAAACCCCCAAACAAATAACCAAAAAAACCCAAAAAAATCCCACCAAAAATCATAATATAAGATTAATTTTTCCTTTTGTACTCTTTGCATCTGTGCTAGATTTAAAACTTAGCGAGAAAATTAGGACCGCTCAAACCACCCCCTTGCAACTGGGGAGGAAAAATACTAGGAGAGATTATAAATTTGCAATAATAAATTTACAATATATGACTGAAGAAATCACAAAACCCACAAGGCTATTAACAAAAGATTGTAAAAAAGAGTGAATTATTTACCCACAGAAAGGGTATTTACTACCAAAAGATGTCACCTGGTCCCCTAGGACAAAGACAGGATGGTGGCCATTCCCGCCCTCTGTGCCGCATGGGCATCCTGGGAACAACGGCAAGATGGCACGGGGTTCTCTCATGGGGTCACACGGGTTGAGGGATAAAAAGCAAACAATGTGACAAAAGAGTTTCTGTGGTTAAAGCCCTCACCCAGGCAGAAAACAATGGAAAAGGGACACAACAAAACCTGGGAGGCTACTTCGTTCAGAAGGAGATATGCTGCAAAGCTGCTCAGTCCATCCATCCAGCAGGGGCTTTCACTGGCAGTGGCAAAGTCAGGCACAGGCTGGAGACTTGTGGGAGCCTCCCTCTCCGTAGTGAGCCCAGCGTTTCCACATGCAGTTTTTAAGGGGCACGAAACCAATCCTTTCTGTGAGGAAGTAAGATGAAAAGTCCTCACTTCTGGAGCTTGGTGTTCCCCACCAAAAACTGTCCCCACCACGGTGGTGTGTGTGGTGTGGAATAAACAGCTCTAAACCTCCACCACTTATCCCTCCCTGTACCTGGGGGAGCTTTATAAGAAGCTCTTCATATTTCATGTAGATGACCTAAAGCTCTTGTAAGGTCAGTTCTTACAAAAGGAAAAACCATCCTACCAAAACCTCCAAACCCCTTAAACACACACAAGTGTATTAAATATCAATAGTTAGAATGTGTCCATTCACTCAGTTACCAAACAGGAAAGTGCTGAGTGAGCAGAGAAACCACAAATTAAAATACAATCTTATTTATTAGCAAAAAATGGAACTGCAGTAACTGTGTGACACCAACTTTCAAAAAAAAAAAAAAAAAAAGCATTGCCTCTTTAAGACAGCTGCAAAAATTCACAGTGAAGAAAAGAAGTTCATCATGATTTGAATAACTTTAATTTTATTTCTCTAGTGAACCCAATATTCTCTTATATTTCAATGTTTGTACTTAATCATTATGTGAAGTCTATGTACAAATTCCTTATAGAATACCTTTGCATGTTTCTTAAAATGAGTCAAAATATGGATCTCAGCCTGGTACATTTCCAGTATTCCTGTGAATAGCAATAATTTTTACCTTATTACAAATATTCATAATGATACAATGTAAGATAATTTTATGAGAAATGGATATCCATCTCATTTCTGAATAATACCATTGTCCCATTTCAGCAATTGAATAATGCAGTTCAAAATGCAAATTACTCTTCTTTAATCCTTTAGATTTATGCCAAATGTTATCATTAAAAGTCAGCTAGTTTTGCTACAAAAAGTTATAAAGAAGAGCCAGTGTAACCAGTTATCAGTATTTTGTATGTTCTTTGCTGGTTTTCTTATTATGAAAGTACAAGGAAGTTCCATTGTCTGGGTCTTTTATGTGCTATATATTTTATTCCTATTTGATTTGCTATTTGTCAAATCTATGATTAAATAAATAATGTATCAAAACCATGTTTAAAGAGCTATCTTACACTCTCAGAGGGTTATTATTTTTCTTAAAAAATAATCATTATTTTATTCAGTTGTGACTGCATCTACCTAATATGTGATATGGCTTGTTCTTCATGTCTTTAGGGTCTTTTTACAGTGTTATTTTTATATATGGGGGACATATAACTTTCGTCTGTATGGAAATGAAAATAAGTTCATATTAGCTATGCTAGAATCTTGGACTAGGTTGATCACAAAAAAAATCAATTTATGTTTTAAAGCTTTTTTTACATTGCTTGAAAATAACATGATACTAGAGTACTTAGGTACTGTAAGTGTGTTTTTCTTGAAGATTTTTGGGATTACATTCATCACATCCACAGTCTTGGCTTGAAATATGCAAAAAGAAAAAGAAATAGGAAAAAAAATCTCTTAGAGGAGGAGATAATATTCATCTATTTTGATTGTGGAAATATGTGTGCCCTGTGGTGCCTTTTTCATAACCCTTCAGAGAAGTCATTTTCTACTTTTTGTTCTCTCTGGAATGACATTAGTGCTTCATTCCAGAATCACCACAGAATATCCTTTCTTGCTGCTTCATACAGAAAGCAGCAAGTAAGTGCAATATATAATGAGAATTGTCGAGAATATTACGATGATTTATGTCTGTGAAGAACAATTTAGCCTTCTTTCCACAAAGATCTTAAAGTCTCTTGTTCAGAAAACACACTACTATCTTGCTCACTTTACAAATCCTATTGACCCCCCTGTAATACTTCATATCTTAAAAAGCTTTCAAGGCTCTGCCTCCTTGACCTTCATTGTCCTTCCTTGACCTGGATTAACATGATACCCAGAAACACTTCCTTCATGCATGCTGAATGCCTAATGACATACATCTTTCAATAATTTATGCCGGTGCAACACTCACTTTCCAATATGCCTTCACAAAACATGTCAGACAGTATAATTTAATCATCAGTAATACTTAGCAGAATATATTGAAATTATTAAAAAAGATTATGCTTATTCAGCTTCTGTCTTCTATCAAGTGTGACTACTTTGTCATAAGGGAATGCAAACGACTTAATTAAAAAAGTTTTACATAAATGATCTTTATGAATAGCTTTTAATTTCAACAAATAAGAGAACAGGTAGATATTTCCTTAGAATACTGGTTGTATTGAGGAGTATTTTAGGCATTTGCAATAGATGAGAGGCTTAAACAATATTTCTGCTAAGGGATGTTATGAGGTCTCTGGCAGGCTCTGGGGCCCAGGTGTTTCTCTGTCCTGGCTGCTGGAGCTCAGCCTGGTGCCCTGAAGGCCTGGGAGTTTTTTTCCCAAACTGAGGCATGCAGCTGCTGCTTTCCCACTTGGAGGCAGTGAGTCTGAGCATGTATTCCAGAGAGCCACTCCTGCACACACATGGCTGGCTGCAATGACGACTCTGGACAGGGCATTGTCTTTAACAATCCCCAAATATGGCACCACCAGGACTCACAGAGAACACAAGTACAGATAAAGAAGTCCTTAAAATGTAAGTACAAATAGCCAAGTATCTTTTCTCCAATCCAGTTGATGTTGGGGTTCACTAGTGAAAATACACATGCACCCCCACTCATTCTCTTGATTCACAAGCATGCTCACATGGCCATGTATGCTAAAGTAGCACAACAATTCCTCTGTCCAATACCTCTGCCTGGGTCGTGAGCCCTCTTACTCACTCCATAGGTGTCCTACTCACTGGCTGATCTAGCCTGATGTCCACTAGCAAACACATATGTACTCATTTCAAAGGTGCCCCACATTTGAGCATCTTTCCATGAGCCCCTTCCCTGCCTGATATCTCTGCCTGGACCTGGGTCCTTCTATGCCATCTGGGACAGCTTGAAGTTTGCTAGTAAATTAGATGCACTCCCACCTCACCCCTCCCAGGTTGGAGAAAAATGCACCTCGCTCTCCTCCCCCCTGCTGACACCCAGGCAGACAGGCACTGTCCCAATCCAGTTGCCCACACCATGGACACACAGATCCTGTCAGACCTGTCACTCCAGTTGCAAGCTCTTGAGTTCACCAACAGTCTCTCCAGTTGCAGTCTGAGCACTCACACATGGGACAAATGGTGAGCTTACAAAAGACAGTCTAGGAAATATCTCGTAGGAAGATGGGATAGACAGCGATGATTACACGTAGGACTTGGTCATACAAATTTACTGATGACTTGGGTACACACAGCTGGCTCCTCTTATCCCTCCTCTTATCATGCCCCCTCCTCTCCTAAGTGTCTGGTCCCTTCTTTTCCTCTCCCTTTGAACTTTCCTAAACATTCCTTAGTAAGTCTTGCTGGCACAGCCTGCCTCCAGTATCCCTACAGTTACATTCTCTTGCCTTCCTGTTCTTGACAGCTACTGAGTCCAGATTGACAGCCTCCAAAGTTAAGCCTGGAGTTTCTTAATGGGCCATCAATTACCATTTCAAGAGCTTTAGTCTTCAGTCCCCTTGTCACTTGTCTGTCAGATTGATGTCTCTGTCTCTTTCATTCATCACTTTGAGTCCTGTTGAACTAGAAAGGGATCTTGGTCTGATAACCTAAATGAAGCAGATGCTGTCACATTCCACATTCCATCACAGTCTATTAATAGGAAATTTAGTACATAGTTTTAATAACACCTTTTAAGAGGTATGTCTGCAAAAACAATGTGCTTGCATTTACAGTCAGTTACTGAATTTGCTGAACAGATATCTATTAAAAAAATTTATGAATTTTCCAGCAAAACTGAAGGAATAACAAAAAAAAAAAAAAAATCAAACAATGAAATTCCAGATGCATAATGATAAATGTTGTTACAACTTAAAATCTTATGTATTGTGTTTTCAAAGGCCAGAATATTCTCAAAATATTAAGGGAAAGAAAATTTTGTATATGGTCTTTGAACGGAATGCAATTAAAATCCTTAATTTTTTTCTAATATCTAATACAATTTTACATTAGAATCACATGATGTGCCTCATGGTTATTTGCTTAACGTCCTTTTTTTTTTCACAAATTTCTTAAGGGAGGATGAGTTATGACAAACACAAAAAAAGGCTAAATGGAACTATGTGAGTCCTCATTTAAAATTCTTTCACTTAAATGTAGAAATATATGAATGATGGTGGTTTTATTTTTTTTTTGTGCTGTGGGTTGGGACTTTATTTTCAGGTTTTGAACCTTCTATCAGAATTCAGGAAGTAAGATTAATTCTTTGTATTTTGTTGAATCCTGCTTTTTTAGCTTAAAGCAGTATGAAGGGCTTCTATTAACAAAAAGAAAAAAAAGAAAAAGGCCAGATTATATTGAGTGCTAAGTGCGAAATTAAAAACAAACAAATACAATAACCCACAAAAAGAAAAAAAAATCAACCAAAAGACCTAAATTCAATATAAAATTCTCTTCAATAAGATAATATTATACAATACCAATTAGTCATACTGTTAAAATACATCATGTATGGCAAAGCTAAAGAGAGGTATCTGACAAATCCGTCAGTAACTTTCTGAATGTGTTTGTCAGAATGTATTCACATACTACACCAAGTTTTGAACACTTTCTAGGTGGGAGATTCAGTCCAGTTAAGCAAGCTGAAGAGAAGAATTCACTACTGTCTTTCAGTACTGATTTTATAAAAGTACAGTTAATTTTCTTTTTTAAAACAAACCTTCAATTAAAATGTCCAACTTTCTACTTCACCTTAGATATAAACCATAATGTCAGTATGGCTGTTCCTATAGTATAAGTCTTGTAACTATGAGAAATATTTCACTAGGTAATTCAAGCATAAAACTGGGTGATCATTATGATTTTCATATATTTTTCTCAGACAAATTTAAATCACTTATTTACACTAGTATCAGAGAATTTTTTTGTAACAAAAGTAACCTAAAAAAAAAAAAAAAAGTAAAAAAAAATGTTCAGATATGACATCACAGCAGTGAATTTAACTAGTAAAAAATTTAGATTATGTCCTGAACAAAGATACAGGAATAAGAACTAGTGAAATGATACAATTTTATGATTTAAAGAAAATATTTTTTATTTAAACTATACTTTATGTTAACATCTCACTGCAAATATGAAGTGAGAGGTAGTAGGGTAGTTATTAAAAGGTGTTTAAAAATGCACTCAAATAATCTTAGAATAATTCTGAGCATGTATGTCATGATGATTTTACATATTTTCTTACTAAAATTCTCATTGCCTAATAATTACTATACATTTTCATTAACCATGTTATTGTTCTATTTGGGAAAAATAACATCATTTTACAGACAAAGAGCTAAAACATGTAATTAGTCTCTTAAAAATACCCCTTTGATCTTGTGAATCCCTGCTGGACAAATATTGTTTCTCTTGATAAATACTGGTGTTGCCTAAAAACAAAACAAAACAAAAACCCTTAAAAGAAGCTAAACTGAAAAATGAGACACATCTACCTCAACTTAAGTAATGTAAAAGTTCAGTCTGGACCTTCATACAAGAATCATTTTTCCTGTTCTAGCTCATTCATTATTGCAGGGAATATTGCCTCCTGAATCTTTTGTCCACTGTGTCCACTGATTGAATTTAGTAGTTCAAAGTTGACTGAGGTAAACTTTACCTCAAGAAAATTACTGAAAATCACAAAGTATGTCTGTAGATAATGAGAACATGTGTCTAGCTCAGGGTCTTACCCCTTATCCTCCATACATGATAGAATATTAGAAATATTGAAGTTAAAACTTGTTAAAGAGAAATAAGTACAAAGGAATAAAATTAAATATGTCATCCAGTCAGTGAGTTGAATGCAAAGGAGGCAGATGTTACCCCACATGTCATTAACTAGTAACTTGAATAAAAACAAACCAAAATTATGATCATAGGATATTTTTTCTCTCAGATACAATGGGACAAAACTATGAACCTGCAATTTCTTTAGAGAGAAAAGGGTGTCAGTAGAAAAAGTTTGTAAGTACTAGGAAATCTGTTCTTCAAAACAAAGCTTTTCTTTGTAGTCACTTCTGAAGAATTTTGCAAAAACATCTTGAATGTAGGAATGTGTTTATTGATAAAGGGAAGAGAAAAAAAATAGTTTAATATCTTGCAAAGCTGGATTTTAAACCTCTGAATACTGAACCTGGGAATATAGATATCTGGAATTTGTAGTACATCATTTTAAAGGCTATCATTCATAGGCATTGCTTACACATTATGGAACATGTGGTATTTTAAAAACAGCATAAAATTCTGCCAGTTATAAAATCTCAATCTCTCTATGCATGAGCAGTTTGGGGTTTTTTTATTCCTGTTACTATGAAAGAAAGCCTTAACACTGAGAAAGTATCTTGGACTATTCAAATCTAGTATCATCAATGAGAGATGGTATTACATTACTCAAGGAGCAGCTAGGAGGGACTCCATGAATCTTGGGTACATCTTTTGTAGTCCTATTGTACCAATTGAGTGTGCTCTTTGATAATCAAGCATTGCTGTTTCCTTAGTACAAAGAAGTAGTTTAGTATAGTCTTAAGTTTTTAATTCTTGGATTGCAAGGACATAAGCACAGTTCTGTGAATCTTATTGCCTCTGACATACATTTATAATAATGTTCTTACAGTCATATGCCTGAAAATGCCATAATTGACTTTTAGTTCCTCATTGGTAATTTATAGCATCCAATGACACTACATTTAATGTCTACTTCTTTAGAGAGAGTTACAGGTAAATTAGACTTTGTAATAGAGCATATGCTTTTAACACTTTTTTCTGACAGTAAATCATTACGACTTTATATATACACTTCACACAAATATCCCTCATTAGAGAAGTTGTTAACAAAGATTTTATTTCTCTAGAAGAAAATATAGTCAAAATGAAGTAAATCATCTTTTTCTGTGGGAAATATTCTACTTCAGTAGAGATTAGGCTACAGTAAAAAACAATCTAAGCTATCTAATTTGTATTCTCAGAAGACAGCCTAAAAGGTCATGTTGATTCTTTCTTGCATTAAAAAGGAACAGCTTTAGAAAAGGTTAGTATAATTTGGGTTCTCTACACTTTATTGTTGTTGTTTTTAGTGATGGTCAAAAACCCCCTTCTAGGCAAACATTTGGACAAAAGAAAAATCACTTACATTTTTGAACTAATAACTAATTTCAACTCATAACTGCCCACATTGTTAAATTGACAGCATGTAAATATACTTATCACAGTGTAGACTTGAATTAAACATATTTGGTTGTATTTTTTTCTTTTTATTATATTGTGTTAAAAATACCCTGTAATTTAGAATGAGAAACTGTTTGGAGAATAATTACCTGCAATGTAATATCAGTACTACTGAGGAATAGAATATAGATTTATAATAACCTAGCATGGCCAGGTAGCCCCATGGCAAGCCTGCTAAGAAGAAGAACATGAATAATCATATTGAACATATTGATAATAGTTCCTTGGATTTAATAATGAATATAAAATGTTTTGATATGTGCATATATGTGAGTGTGTATATATATATCCGTGTGTCTACAGATGTATGTGTAGATTGGTATCTGTATTCATGCATTCATTTATTTATACCAGATACATCTATGTTCTTGAGATTTGCCCTGGCTTAAAAATACACATTTAAAAAAAAAAATGACAGTCATGACAAGGACAGGGAAATTGCTCAGAGTCATTCAATGATTCCATAGAAGTGGAAAAAAAAGGGAACAGTGGTCATTCAGTTGCTAACTATGTGGCCAGCATAGCTAGATATTGTTGTCTGTAGCAAAAGAAGAAGAGGATGGAACTACCATGTATGTGTTAAACATTAAGGGAAGGGATAAAAAAAAAGTAAATCAGGTTGAAAACTTTTTCATCTTCTCTTTCCAAAATCACCAAAGCCAGAAATGGAATTAAAAATGCTGGTGAACAGCTGCTGTGGTGAGGGATGTGCTGAAGGAGCTGTCAGACAGCTAAAGGAAAGGGACCAAAGTAAACTGCTTTCTCCTTACACTACTCCCAAAGGTACGATAGTCGGAATATGCAAGCGGAAAAAAAATTAAAAATTAAAAAGGAGCTACTGTAAGATCATAACTATTTTAGTTACATGTGATTTTCATCCAAAGGAGTTTTGACCTTTGATATATCCCTGTTTTATAACAGTAAATATTTCTCAACTGACTGAGACACTACCTTTATGTCGCAGTTCACTGACTTTGACCTACTCTGTGTGGGATTTTTTTTCAGTATTTTTGTTTGGTCAGGTAAAAAAAGACTAGTAATACAGAGGTCAGACAGAAAATGATAAAGAGTTACTGGGAAAGCAACGAAGGACTAGTGACAGTGAAGTAAATCTGCATTGACATGGCCTGACATGAGAGAGAAATCCGATTCTTAATTCATAATTTTTCTTTTTTTTTCTGCTTTTAAGAAACATTTTCTCTGTAACAGAGGAAAAATCTTCTCTCTTCCTGGTAAAGTATATCAAATTTGAATAACATATGAACATTACAAACTGTGAATGTCTTAATTGCATAAGCTAGTGAATCTTGCAGGTGTAAAGAATTCCATCCCTTTTCTGCAACTGTGTATTTTGAAGAATGCTTTGTAAATAAGAACATTCAGCTGTATTCAAAAATATTGTCTTGAAGGACGTTACAATAAAAGTAAACTTATTTTATCTTCTTAGGCTTTTCAAAATAGGATTTGCTAAGGAATAATTCTCCATGTGCAATGAAAAGATTTAATGAAGCTCCTCTGGGGGAAAAAAGCCTCAGGCTCTCAGCCAACAAGTATTCCACCATTTGAATAGTTCAACTAATATGAAAGAAATATGTGCAGACAGTAAAAACACTGACCAAACAATAATTTCAATTCATCATAGTGTAAGACCAGTGAGAACCACTCAATCTGCCTGGCCTATATTTCACAATCCTTTGCTTTTCTCCTAGTTATTTCCAGAGTCAGATCAATATCTTAATTTTGATATCATAGCTATTTCATTGGGTGTTTCCTGAAATAAATCTCCATGTTTGTTTTGGTCATGTTTTCCTTCACTAGGTAAAACTAATGCCTCTAGTAATTGGCATATTCTCCTTTGAAATGTACTTTTCCCTGTAGTCATTTCACCATATTCTGTTTTGTACAACTTGACACCTTTCACTACTCCTCTCAACCCAAAAGAAAGGGAACTGTCTCAAAAATATAAGGATATTTTCACCATATATTAAATAACCATGATTTCTCTCTGTTTGACTGTACCTGTGATGTCTCTGTCCTCATATTTACATGTCAGAAAGTTCTGAATTGGTGCACGTCATCTGTCACAAGGTGGAGCCTATGCAAAAGCACTTCCCAGACAAAGTCCGCCTCTGGCTGAATTAAGCAGGCATGAGCTGGAAAGCAGAGTAACAATTAACTGCTATAACACTTACTATGTTCATGCTTTCTGTAATAAATGTTGGACTGGAGATAGAGTCATGACAGACATCCTTGTGACCATAGTCTTAACTTTGAATTTTTCATAAATATGAAGACAACCAAAGATACTTTTATGAGACTAGATGATTTTTGAGGACTTGCAGTAGCAATCAATATAGGAAGGGCCATGGATACATACATCCAAAAGGTGAGGAGCTGGGTTATGCATGTGGGTCACAAGAACTCAATGCATCACTACAGGCTTGGGGAAGAGTGGTGGGAGGCTGCTTGTTGGAAAAGAACCTGGGAGCGCTGCTTGACAGGCACCATGAGCCAGCATGTGCCCAGGTGGCCAAGAATGTCAATGTCAGCCTGTATCAGAAAGGCTGTGGTCAGCAGGACCAGGGGAGCTATCATCCCCCTGTAATCAGCATTGGTGGGGCTACACCTCAAGCACTGTGTTCAGTTTTGAGCTTTTCAGTACAAGAAAGACACTGAGGTGTTGGAGCAAACCTAAAGAATGGCAACAGAGCTAGTGGAGGGTCTGGAACATAAGTCTTATGAGGAACTGTTAGGGGAACTGGGCTTGCTTGCCCTTAAGAGAAAAAAGCTCAGTGGACACTCTACAACTACTTGCAAGAAGGCTATAGCGAGGTGAGGGTCAACCTCTTGTCCCAGACAACTAGCAATAGGGCAATAGGGCAAGGGCGAGTGATATTATGTTGCATCAAGGGAGTTCAGGTCGAATACTAGGAAAAACATTTTCACTGAAAGAGTGATAAGAACTGGAAGAGGCTCCCCAGGGAAGTGATGGAACCACCATCCCTTGAAGTTTAAATAAGTAAATTAACGTGGCACTCCAAAAAATGGTTTAGTGGGCATGGTGATATTGATTTTCCAACCTTAATGGTTCTATGATACACAAATGTTTTCCATTTACTATTTTTTTAATTGCACTTATCAAAATTATTTAGGCATGTATCTTCTCAAATCATAGAAGCATTAATTTTTCTGTTTTCAAGATGTTTAAATTTTCATTCTAAGATATTCCCACACTAAACCAGAGCCTGAAATGTAAAACCTTGAAAAAATTTTAAATTGAATTTTTTCTAGATAAATATTTATGGATGGAATTTGCACCAGAAAATATTGTTGGCACAACATTAAAGGAAATCAATCCTTCTTCCTATGACAATAGTTTACAGAGATAATTCAACCCTTATTTGGGAAATCCAGTACACAAAACCTCCCATAAACACTAGTAGGCAAATTTAATCACTTATTTGTTTTCTGGTTCTAAATAAAACTCATATTTTATATTGCCTTTTCTTCACTGCTGTCTTATTGTCTAAGTGATTCTTTTGCTGAGTGTGCTTAAAACTCTCTTTCTTCTGTTGCTTTAGTCTTGATTGAAAGTTCAGTCAAGGGTTCACGGACAGCTAGCTAAAAATCATAAAAGATTTATTAAAGATGTTTTGCTAGTGCCTAAGAATTTTACATATTGCTTTCTAGTTCTTAGAAATCTCTTTACAAACAGTTTTTCCTCATTTTAATTTCACAGACCTTACTGATTGAAGTTCAACTTGCTGCTTCTTTATTTTTGCATTAAAACCAACTGAACAGGCAAAATAAAAATATAATTTTGTG
>WAAE01020650.1:0-18194 GCA_013400495.1 Nicator chloris
AAAACCCACTCACCCTTCAACAGGATCTAATTGCATCGAAATAACATTCTGTCTTCTGGTTTTTCTCATCAACTCCTATAGGAGGATATACCAAAAAAAAAAAAAAAAGAAATCCCTATACTTCCTTTGGGACACAGTTTGCCACTTTGCCACAAGGGACGGATTTTCACTAATACTCTGACATGAACAAATAGTAGGGGGAAGTGCCTCTTGCTCCAAGTGAGTGCACTCAGGCTGCCTGCCTCAGAAATGTGTCGCTGTGGTTTAGCCTCTGTCCAGCTGATCTGCTGTGAACATGTACGTGCAGGAGGAAGCATTCATTTGGCAGAGCAGTGCCCTTTTTCCTTCCACAGCCCCCTCCACACCAGTCCACAGAGATGGCTGGTTGCAGAGAAAGAAGCAGACTGAAAGACACATGGACAAGGAAGAAGCATCAGGACTGAGACACTGGTGCTCCCTAACTTGGCTACTTATCTCTCCACACTCCTTTAGTCAAGAGAGTGATCCTGAGCACCCAACATTGCAAAGCAGGTGTGTAAAGCAAACAAGTCTGAATACATTCCCTACAACTCTTTCTCAGTGCCTTTCTTTGGAAGAGTGAGAATGGAGTAAAAAACAGAACAGATTGGACTTACTAAACCAGACGGCTTCAGTCCACTTTCATTTTCTGGTTTTTTTTTTTTCATTTCAATTTCCTTATTAAGCAGAATTTGCTCCACTGTATTTGTTTGGCACCACAAAGGGGTAAATAAATTCCTTAGATTGCAGTAGCCCTGCATATTGTTATTTACAAAGTGTCCAGGATAAAGGTTTTATGACAGGCAATTCCATGTTCAGTCCTCTGTTTACTGATACACTCTGACCAGCAAATGTTCCTATACAATCACTCTCAATGCACTGGTGATACTAGTTACATTATTTTTAATGCTAATATTTTGTATTCATGTTTACTAGGAGGTGTTTAGAAACTGGGAAATGTAAAGGGCAATGCATAAGGGGATGTTTTATTTGTAAAAATGTATACAGATGAGGAGCCATTACAAAAGGACTGGAGGCAACCTGGAAAAAGCAGCAGGTGTGTACTTGAGGAAGAGCTATCAGGGGATATGCATGTGTCCGTTGTGTATGGGCAGAGCAACCAACAACACCCCAGAGAGCATCACTCATCTGCCAGTGCCTCTGCTAAAAGCAACTGAGTTGCCTGAGGCAATGCAACACACTGGAAAACAAGATTGATGAAACCTACATGACCATCATGGTGAACTAAAACACCAGTCCCCCTCTGTTGGAAAAAAACAACCTGTTTTTCAGAGGAAATGTCACTTACCCAGCCCCCCTCACCCCCCCAACCCCCCTTCATTATTTGCATATTGTGTTGCCTAAACCCCACTGGGAGTTGGGAAGTAAGCAGTACTTCATACCATAAGAGGAATACAGCGGAAGCACAAATCTCTACGTTGTGCAGCCTCCACGGTCCTCTTGGTTTAGCTTAGCACTCTCTGCACCCCCGTGTGTGTCCAGGATTCACATTTCCTTATGATTTCCAGCTTGAACTCTGTGAGAGTAGTACTATGCTGATGTGGTAAGTTCAGTGTAGCATTTACTGGTTAGGATGTGGATGCAACAGCTTGAGAATAGCTTGATGCGGATCTAACTGCAGCCTAGAAGATTAAAAGAAACCAGTGACAATGCAACAGCTGTAATTTTGCACGGAATCACAGGATGGTTTGGGCTGAAAGGGACCTTTTAAGGTGATTTAGTCCAACACCGCTGGAATGAGCAGGGACACCTTCAACTGGAAAGATTGCCCAGAACCCCATCCCATCTGACCTCCAGTGTTTCCTGGGATGGAGCACCTATCACCTCTCAGGGTAACCTGCACTACTCCTTCAATTTTTTTTATTCTGCTTCCCATTATTTAAGAGCATTGGTTATTGCACAGAACAACTTAAGGATGGCTATTTAGAGAGAAGAATAGAGAATACATAGAAACAGAGTTGCTGTACCCTGTCCTTTCCATTTAGCATTTAAAAAAATAATAAAAAAAATTAAAATGGCAGAAAAGAAGGAAAAATGTGATATTCATTATCCCATATGTTTTATCAATTATTTTAAGGCAATAACAAAATAATTAATTTCAAAATATTTTTATATGTCAGACAGACAGGCCCAAATTAAAACTACTCATATGTGAAAAAGTCTTATGTTTTCATATTTAAGCTTGATTCTCCTTTATTATTTTAACTGACATTACCATTTCCTTCCTGTATAGAAACACTTCTAGGATTTGTGGCTTCTATTTTAAAAATGCAACAAATATTTTCCGATGTGTTTATTGCTGAAATACTTACTAAATTAACTTAACTTCCAGATATTAAGGTACAATGTTACTGTGTAAGCAGTGAAGAGATGCAACCAAGGGATTGCTTTCAAAAGTGTAAATTTTTATGCCTAGAAACAGATACCTGTTTCACAGTGGTCATTTTTTATTAACTCCACCAGAAATCATGCTGACATGACAGTAAGACTGCACTTGAAACAGAAGTCAGTGTATTAACCTAGCTTCTGATGTAAAAATACCACTAATATACAGATATGCATTACTAATGTGTAAAAAGTGGAGTGAGTTGATATCACAGGGAGACAGAAACAGTTAAATAGAATCTTAAATAAAAAAGTTATCATAAGGCAAATACAAAAATATATGTAATCACATATGCAAGTGTGGAGTTAGAAATCTTCATAAATACCTAAGCCAATGCCAACAGGGGAAACTGATGCTTCATTGCTATGGTATCCCATTAATTTTTCAAGGAAAAAACATGAGGATAGATTCTATTTTGCTTCTTTTTTTCTCCCTTTAATCAACAAGAAAGTACCATACTAGGCCAAATAGCATAATGCCCAGGGTCCTGTGATAGGATGTACAGTGAAATATACCATGTTATCCAAACCAGGATATCCACTGTACCCCTTAGCAGATAGGAGAAGGATTGCTTTCTTCCAACCAGCAGCTCATTTCTGAAACAGGAAACATCCCTGTTAGAATGCACACACAGAAACACCTCTATTATACTCTGAATTTTTTTTTTAATTTGCCAGATGGTTAGTTTATTGATCTAAAATTACTTAACAGGGTGTTAGATGATAAGACTAAATTTGAGAATTTGTATTTATTTTAGACAATCTATCTAGTCTTCCTCCTTTTTGCTCAGACAACACTGTTTGATACAACAGCTCCTCATTAGAAGGAGGAGTACTTTTACAGGCTTCGAAACAGAATTTTACCTATCAAAGTAAACATGAATGGATGACGATTTGCTTACAGTGAGCTCTCAATGAAACTATGCCTGCTCCTCCTAGGTTGATCTAGACCAGGACAGCATTCCATGTTTAGGAGCCAGTGATCCACACAACAGTTCACCTGAGTAGGGAGAGGGCTTTGCTGATATACAGGCTGGCTTTCAGGGCAATTCTGTGCTGCACAAAGTTCTTGGCTGCAAGATAAACTGAGCAAGTTCACTGGAACAGAGGAGCCCACAAGAGCTCCTGCTGGGTACCAGTGATTTCACCACCTGCCTGGCCTCACCTTTACCCACAAGTGCTGCAAGGAATTCTCATTACATAATCGGTAAGGAATAGTGCTGTTTTCTTGTAATGAAACAATGGAATACCTCACAGTACTGCAAGGGAGAGCTTCTCTCCACAGACAGGATGTCATGGGTCGGACCAGGAAGTTGTGCCCTAAGAAGTTATGTCTGCGTGAACACACACTGGCAAAAGGGTTAAATTCAGAGGTTTCAGGAAGTGAGACCTATTTTCGCCTTCTGGCTGTCGACAAGGTAACATGAGGGCCGTGCCATGGCCATGGGAGGCCTGGGGAGGGGCTAGGCTTTGCGGCCTTTCTCTCTCTCGAGAAGGGAGCAGGGGAATGCTGTGGGGGGGGCCTGGCCCAATCCCACGGCCCACGGGAGCCCAGGGTTTGTTAGCCCCGGGTGAATCAGCCCCTGGCCACCCTCTTCATGGGGGAGGAGGTGGCAGGGCTTGGCCAGGTGGTGGAGAGAGCCCTTCCTTTTTCCCCTCTCTTCCCGCTGCCAGCAGAGTGGGGGCAAAAGGGAGGTGGGGGAGGTTCGGCTGCAACCATGGGAGCAGCTGAGCAGGCAGGCCCTGGGCTGTGTCCCGGTGGGGGGGGCCCGCATGAAAGCCCAGAAGGGTCCCAGGGGCCCCAGCCAGCAGGGTGGGGCAGAGCCTTGGGGCCCCCGGTCTCCACGGTTCCGGAGGTAGCCAGCAGCAGGGCAGGGCAGGGCCTTGGGGCCCCCTGTCTCCACAAGTGCAGCTTTGAAATGTAACACCATGGACTGCTGCGGGAGAACCAGGACAAGAATTTAACCCCTTCCCTCCTTCGGATGGATACTGCTGAAGAGAACGAGTGAGAGAGACAGCAAGAAGACTTCATGGAGGAAATGGACTATTTCTTAGTAGTTTTGGGGAAAGCTATTTCTGGTTACAGTGTGGACTGAGAGAATCTTCGCTGGATACTAGATGAGCATTTTAAAATGGTACCGCAAGCAGGCTGAGAGGTGGACACCTGCAGCATTTGCGAACAGCTGAAGGTTGAGACATTGACATGTATAGATTGTTTTGTAGGAAATGAGTGGATTGTGGGGAGGAGGGGAGGTGCTTTTTAACATTTCAAGGTTTTTTTCTTTTCTCTTCTTGTGTGTGTGAATAAACTATCTTTGTAATTCATAAGTTTAGGGCTATTTTGCATTTGTTCTACCCCTGATCATGGTTCTCACAGAAGGGCAAATGCTCAAACCACAATTGGTGGCGATGCCGGGGAGAAACAGTTTAAACCCAAGACACAGGATCTGCTCTGCACAGTGTGCCATGGGAAAATCCATCCAAGTTACATCTCAAGGTGCACAAACTCAAGGTGTCCCAGCCACTCATGGAACATCAGATTTCATTCCGACCTATATTACTCTACTTACTTTGTCTAATTAATGCAGGTATCTTATTAAGCCATTTGTTGTCAAAGCCATTTTTACTGTTCCAGAAAAAGCCCTGCACCATCTCTACCTTCCTTCAACCCTTATCTTCCACCCCCAGTACAGAACAGGCAGGTACATGACATGAAGAAACAAGTATACCTGTAAAGCTTACCCTCTGTGTTTGACCTTTTAAAATTATTGTTTCTATAGGAAAGTTTATACATATTTCCATCTTCAGGAATAGTTTCAAGTTCAGACCTCAGAAGACTTTAATAAATGAATTCTATCGACTCTACCACACAAATTTCTAATCCATAATCCATAGGCTGTAATCGTGGAAATGCTTGCATAAACCTACAGTCTTTCTCAGCACTATTCTGTTGGAACCCTAGATGCTAAAAATATCAGGCTTTCTGTTCTAACAGGCAGTGACCCTCAGGAGGGTACTGCATTTGACTTGAGGCCATAGGAATGGCTTCCAAAACTGAGTGATAGCACTGAGAATGTGGGTGTGTAGTTTGTGCAGAAGTGTGTAAAGTCACAGGATGAAATACTTAGAGTTTGGGGGTTTAAGATATGGAATATAGTAATATATATAACGGACAAAATGGAGGAATTTGGGCGCTGCCTAAACCCTTCTTCTTAACTGTCATCTCCCTACTTCTTCTCAGGTTTAACTGATCTTTTCTAAATAGTTAGTGAACGTTCACATTGCGGACATAGAGCAATCTTTAATTAGGTTATAAATAAAAATAACTTAGGTGTCAGTTTTTAACTAGTTTTGCTTATTGTTTAAAATTCCTTGAAACAAGTTAAAAGTACTCCATTTTCTGCCTTGTTAGACAGAACTCACACCTTGTGAGACTGTAACTTAGATAAGAAAAATAACCAAGTCCAAACACAAAACCAACATGTCTAGTGTCTTCTGTCTAGACCTAGCTAGAAATATCACTAACACACTAACGGTGCCCCATGTGAGGATCAAACTTGTGACTATTCCTCCTATGAAATACATTCAAATAAAAGATCAAATGTTTCCATGACTGAGGCCTGAATTTCTTTCAATCCCACATATTTGATGGTTGAGCTAAAGCATTTCTGTTCTCTTTCTCGTCTCTTTCCTTCCTGACCTATCGTAGCAGCTAAGCAGAGTAGATTTCTGTAAACAAGGTGAACAGACATCAGGGAATAACTTAGAGGAGAAAAGAAGACAGTGGAGATAGTAGCAATCTATGGGTCTTTATATGCAAGAACTACTTTAAGACCGCACAACTTTTAGTCAAAGCAAATGATGTAAATATTTATTCTTTAATACGATGAAAACATAAAGCTGTAGATATTGAACAATTATGCATGAATTAACTTGATTTGTAAAAATTAAGCTTGCAGTCATGTGTTTTCAAGGTCTCAAAATAAGGCCTTCTTTCAGGTCTACTTCTAATTATTTATCATTGTATGTTTATTTCTCTAATTTTTTTTCATTCCTTTAATTTCTTATTTTTTCTAGAGAACACACTGGAATTTTGGCTGCTTTTTGATGAAGTTGTGTGTTATGAGGTATTTTGAATAATATATGATAATGGATTCATTTCAGAAACTGGCAGAATGTCTAACATAATCATATTAGGCTTGATTGAATATCTAAATCATAAATCATTATAAACTTGGGGGATTCTGAATGTATAAAATATTAAATGTGAGTTCCCAAATTGCTAGATGCCAATTTTTTAATAACTTAAATGAAGTTACCAGATGAGGTTTTGCTTATGTCAGTTACTTACCCACTCTTCAAATATGTAATGGATAATCTATTCTGGTTATTTATTTAAGTAACCCATAATAGGTCTTTAAGTTACAGGTAAGACAAAGGGTAAAGTTGGCTTCCTGCACTATTCTGCCGCTCCTTATTATCTCCATCTAAGAAACTGCATAAGAAATGAACCGTGTCCTTTTTTGGGGGGGTATTTATAGCTCAGCCAGGTAGATTATTTAACGAAATTGCATAGGAATGTGGACAGAATGTGTACAGGAGACAGCCTCTCTATTAGGATGCAAACACTGAATTAAAGTTGCTGCGGTGCGCAATTCAATTTCAATTGAATTGATTATAAAGAAGAAATGGTTTGCCCTGTCCTTCCCCTGTAGACCCATAATGGTTTGTCCCCACATGCCACTCACCCCTAGCCCTCCCCGTTTTCCAGATCCTTCCCTGTCTGTCCTGGTTGGTCCCTGCCCCCTTACCAAATAAAGTATTCCTCCTCACTCCCCCCAAAATGTCAATCCCCCGATCCCACTCCCGTTAGCCTAGAATCTTCTCTGTTCCTCGATTGTTGATAGGTTGGTTGGAGCTGGCCACTCCCATGTCTCATTTTGATTCGTTCAAATTTTGAAAGAAGTTCTATATATCACTCCCCCTATTTGTTGTGATTGGTTAGTCGTTGGTTCCCTCCCTCTGTTCCACCCTCCCTTTTAAGCTTGTGTCATCCTTTGTTCTGGGCTCTTGGGCTCTGGTTGTCACGGTGGCAACACCTGCCTCGTTCAGCTCTGGAGTCTGAGGTCCTGCTACTATGTTGCCTCCCTTCCCGGGCTGGCTAATAAACCAGCTTGGGGAACTCCCAACATCTGGCCCTCCTTTCTTCCTTGCTGCACTCCATCGTCGTCCCCATCCACTATCTCCCAGAGCATAAAGGAACATAGCAGGCAGAGAGGTGAACTGCGCAGACCGCCTCCTCGGCTGGTAGGCTTGGCAGGACCCTCTCCGGAGGTTTCCCGCAGCCCCACCAATCCACCGCGCCCCTAGGGGGTTTCGGTCGGCCGGGCAAGGGAAGCCGAAATAGCCTCCACAAGGGAAGACGCAACATAAAGTATTTAAGAATCATGTAGCAGCTGTGACAGTGCCAGAGGTAATTAAACTCAGGTTCTAAAAATAAAAGTGCATGGTGCTGCATCCCATATGTGATTTTTTCCTCAGTTGCTAATTATGTATATTTATCCTGAGAAATTTTACCTAGACTGGAATCTTCCTGTTATACATTCATGTCAGTAACAAAAATCAAGTCAACTAACTTGTGTTTTGCTTCTACCAAGGTCCCCACATACAGTTAAACTGACAACTTTCATTTAGCTCCTGTGCTGGTTTTATAATGCTGTTACCAGCTAGAAAATGTCAAGTATGATTATAATCAGCCACTCAGGTAGAAGAAGCCAATTCTCTTGCTTAGGTTACCTCTCTTTGAACAGTCTCTAGGTTTCTATCTGCTTTTTTGTATTCAAAATCTTCACTTAAGAGACACTGTTTGCCCTGTAGTTTGAAGTTTGTGGGCAACCTGAACACACAGAGGTACAGGCATATGTGTCAATGTTTTGGAGCTACTTCTCATAGGGCTTTTAAGCTATAATCATAGAGGCTAAATACAGTTTTTCCTTCACTTGTAAATAACAATCCCAGTATAGTTAGATCTCAGTTTATTCAGTTCTCCCTCTTTCTGTACTTGCTTAAAAATCTACATGTCATCTTCTGCACCTCCAAATACACACACTTCATCATAATCAGGTGTTTTTGTTTAACTTTACCAAAAACTTCAGAAAGATACATTGGATAAAATATTACTCATATAACTAAAACTGACCAAGAATAGAAATCTAAGATTACGATTACTTAGAAAATAAACTGTGGTGTAAATATTAAATTATGTTTATCAAAGTCATTTGAGCACTCCAGAAGTTATAAATATTTAAATTCAGCAGTTTGACATTACCACATTCTAGTTTTTCAAAGAATCTTGAAGTATGTACATATTAATTCTATCCTATTGCGCTACCAAATAAGTATGCCAAAGCGTAACTTTGACAATATTGCTTAACAGAGATTCACTAGCATGCAATTCTACTTGGACTATCAAGTTCTTCAAGATTTGGCTCCGTTATTTCTTTAGATTTCAAAGACTTTTCTGATTTTTTTTTCTCTCTTGTTCAACTGCAAAATCGTCAATATGAAACTGATTTTAAAAGGCTTCCAAAAGAGCTGCAGAAGAGGAACTACACAGCAGTAAACCTGAATTCTTCACAGGACAAGTTGGTGGAAACCATCCAAAAGAATGAAATTAATGGGAGTGTGAATAAATTATCATGACTGGGGAAGAATATGTATGTGTATTTTATGACTTTACACACAAATCCAGTGGCATTCTTTGAAGGAGTTAAAAATCTTGCATTAGACAGGTCCTGTTGATACAGTCTACTTCAATTTTCAAATAATGTATGCCTGTTTTTGTAAGATTAAGCAGAGTGGCAGTGCCTCTGTCTCAAAAACAAAGAGCTCACATGAATGTTAAAGACTTGGTACACCTTCTATATTGGGACTGACTAGCTCAACTAGGACAATTCATGCTGGGGAAAAATATGACTGACAGGGAATTTCATATCAGAAAGGATTATTAGAGAATGCTTTACTCTCTCTCTCTGAACACATGAATTAAGTGACTTAAAACAAAAGTCATAGTATACCCATTCAGAAAAAACAGAACAATGCGTTCTTGTCTTGGTTTTCAAAGATAGGTGTTTGTTAAGGAAGGCAGGAGACTCCCTTGAAGATGTAAACCCCTTCTCTCCAAGTTATTGTAATTTTGAAATTAAGGAGCCCTCAGGCAAAGATATGGGAATAGAAACAACAGTTCTCTACTAGGAACATTAAAATAAAAATGTAGTAGTACAAAAAAAATCAAAAGAAAAGAAAACACTGACAGAGTCAGAATAGAACCTGACACCCTGTTGGTCAGGGTATTGGTAGAAGTCCAGTTAAATCATGGCTGCAGTCCTCCTGGAGTGACAGATGTGGTTCTCTTGGAGCAGAGATGATCCTGTAGAAGGCTGTAGTTTTTCTCTGAAGGTCCTGTGGTGGTGAGATGGGTCGGTTCTTCTTCTGGGAATCCAGTGGAAACAGGCTGTCCTGGTGTTCTGAATCTCAGGTTTTACCCAAGTAGGAATGCTTGGCTCCTCCTACTGGTTGGANACCCAAGTAGGAATGCTTGGCTCCTCCTACTGGTTGGAGCATCTCACAATGGGAGGATCTAATTTTATCAGTCATGCAGTGAGACTCAATGGCCCATTAATGGAAGATATCTCCCTGGAGGGAGGATGGGTTGTGGAAGAGATAAAGAACACTGCCCAACCTGGTTTTAACAGCTGGCCCATTAACAGAAGAGCCTCCCTGGAGTTATGAGGAATGGGTCATGGAAGAGATAAAGAACACCACCCCACCCAATTTTAATAGATGGTAATAGAATACATACTTTTGGTTATAACTTGCATTGCAACCCAAGACAATTCTTCACAGAGAGCAAAACTAAGAGAATGCCACACTCATATTTTTAGTATATGTGGTTTGCTGACTGATTCTTGGTCATGAAGAATCAGAGAAGATATCATGATTTTATGAACAAGTACTGATTCATAGCATAAGGGAATTAAACAAATGAACAAATCTGTCGGAATACCCCGAAGTAATTTTTTTGTAAAGTGCCACTAAAAAGAAGCAAGATCCCAAGATTTAAATTCTCTGGCAAGGAAAGAGCAGTTGGACCTCTGATCACATCACTAGTTCAAATCAGGCTAAAACCTGAAATCATCTTCCTGCTGTATAACAACAAGTAAGCCTGAGGGAACATAATAAGACATAAGATGTCCAAAAACCTAAAGATGTTTATAAAAACCTTAAAACTCTAATCAAATCTAATTCTTGCAACATTTCAAAATACAAGTTAAAAAATCACTGGTTTGCATCCAAAAGCAGTTTCCAGCTACAGGTGAAGCCTCTATGTTCTCACTCCCTCTCTGAGATTTGTTAGGACTCAAACTTTACAATACTCTTACCATAAATCAAAATTATACAGCTACTAAGGTACTACCAGTGTGTCACACTATAATTGACGTATTTAAACATTCTACCTCACCTGCCAAACCTTCCACTCTCTCAGCTGTGTCCACGAAACCCGAGCCTGAGGCTATGTTCCCAATGCTTCCCTCACCTTCTACCATGACCCGAGACCCTAAAATTCAAATTAGAGCCGTGACACCCCTACCGCTTCCACCATGGCTTCCCTGACTTCTGCCTTTTTCTCAGCCGTGTCTACCCCAACCCCCACCCAACATCCCTCTAACCCCACCTCTAAAAAGAACATGCAACCTTCAGATTTCTTAATATTTAAGTGCTTTTCTTTGCAAATAATCTTTTATAAGGTTGTCTGTACATTCTGCCACTCCATGAAATTGTACACACTGATCCTTAAATGATTGTAAATGACAGCATTCTGATAGATATATTTCTGAAGAAATATACAGCTCTCTCCAACACTCCTGCAGCACCCCGCTGCAGTTTTCATCAGTTTCAGAACTGATTTTTATTTGTGACTTTCATTCAGCATGACAGCTTCTGTCAGCTGCCCGGGTGCTGGAATTTACAAGTTGATCAGCCCTATTTATGTCTAACCAGTGCCTCAAAAAATCTACACCTATGAATGTGGAAATAGTCTCCACTTCATGGTCTAGACTGATGGGCACGTAAGAACAGACTTCCTTTTCAAGTAACTAATTGAGTAGCTACTTAGAAATATTTATTTCTGAATCATAACTAAACTCTTGCAGTTTATCTTCCATAAAAACATGAAACGTGAGAGCAGGACAGTAGATATCTTACTTGAGCTGAAATACACTGGTTTTGGAGTAGAAAAATATCTATTTTGCTTCTACAATAAGATTATCATGCGTAGTTTTAGTAACATGCCAGGAATTTTTAAGTGGTTTCAGATATGACCTTTTGTGTGGTTCTTTCCCATAATGATGGATTCAGCAATACTGATATCTAAAGTTTAACTCTGTCTTATTTTTTCTCAGAAAACTGATTAACTCAGCTGACTTCTACTGCACAAGAACTGTTGTTAAAGTGTGGTTTGTCACAGGTATGCTGGCAACATATTTGGTGCATGGGCTAATCTAAAACTGTATCTTTTTTCCCTGAATTTTTCCTAAAGTCCTATAATTTCTCAACAACCAAATCAATTCTAATTATATAGATTCTGCTTCCTAATACACTCCTTCACAGTAAATGTCCCTGTAAATAATATAAATTTTTATATAGACTTCAGTAATGAATTGTGTAAAAGAAGGAAGCATGGACACTACACAAAATCAAGCTTTCAAAAAGCTTTCAAAGGAAACAACTTGATTCTAACTCTTTTTTCTCAAAACTTGCCACTTGTATCAGTGATGTAGATATAATCATGAGCTTTTCATTTAGGCAGCCATCAAAGATTTTCCCAGAATATTGTGTGGACAGAGAAATTATGGTTATCTTGAACTTTACATAAGGAATACAAATACTGTTGCTATCAGTGAACTACAATGCAGACTTTGAGAAAGAATGTAAAGATGGTCATGAGTGTAGCTATTTGATCTCACTGATACTGATGTGTTAGTTTAAATTGAGTTATATCTGACCTAGATCTAATAAATTGGGCCTCTGTGTTAGTTTGGTTTTTTCCCAGGGAAACAGTAGTAATATCTCAGATAATGAGTATATTACTTAAGAAAAACCAATGACAGTAACAATCAGAAATGCAGATATTTCAAATTTCAAAATCTATGCCTTTTAGAGAAAATTATCTACAGGTGTTGATTCTTACATAGTTTCTAAAAGTGTATTAGATGCATTAATTCATTGGATTGTATCATACCTCATAATGTACTGATATATAATACAAATTATTGTGTTTTCATTTAAGAACATGAATGCTAAACTATGAGTCTAAACTGGTCTCTCTAGACTCTACTTATAATCAGCAGACAGAATCAGGTAACTCTAGCAGGCAATTTTTCTTAAATGCCTAAAGTAGGTGAGAATAACTGCCCCATGTGATATGTTCAACCCAGCTTCAGATGGCTGAGATTAATCTTACACAGGGTGTACAAAACCATGTCCTAAGAGCCCTCTGTATTATCTGCCATATTTATTCAACTTTCACAGAAATTAAGGCTTAATATGGAAATGTTTCTTTTAGTATGTAGTGGAGCATAAGCATGCTGAAACAAAGTATGAAGACTTTCTCATAAAATGTCATAATCTGGAGAGCACTGAAATGTACTGCTCCATTCCCCACCTAAAATTTTTAACTTTTCCTCCAAGAAAATTGGAAGTACAGGTATCAGCAGTGTTAGTTTATTTATTTTACATAAAAAGCAATAGAGAGGAACAGTTTATCAAGCCCACATGTTGGCACTGTTGCTTCACTGGTAAAGAAGTCACTTCTGATCATGAGAAAAACTTGGGGAAGACAACAGAGATTTCCTTCCTTTGGAAGAATACACCAAAAAAATTTGTTCAGTAACATTGCTAATTCTATTGGGTTTAGAGCATGTGCAAAGTCTATATTATCCTTGCTGTTTGTAGCAGTAAGTTACTCCTATACACAGAGGAAGAGAGACAGATTTTAACAGCTATATAACACAGCTGTATTTTTTTCCACTTTTGGAAATGACTACATGAGCAAAAATCTTCCAATGTTATTTTATAAGTTCAGTTTTAGTGTCTTCACTGTGAATTGTTTACCATTACTGTTTTCTCTGTGCTGGAACATTATCATGCAGATGGCTGCATGTCTGCTCTTATCAGAGTAGCTTGGATCACCATATGTAGTTCTTCTATTTATCATGGTCAATGTTTTAGATGCAATGACTGGATTCTAACTTCTCCAAAGATTCTGTCACTTGTGTCCTGACCTTTGGTAGCTATAGCAGACTTTTATCTCAATATTTCCTAAAGAGCTTCCTGTAGGATCGTTCTCTCGATGGTTAGATGATATACTTCAGGAGACGGGGTTGCTCATGGAATACATGCTTTATTCTCAGGGGTCGTAGGTGCCAAGGTTTGCCATCAGCTGCCAGCCCAGCTGCTGGCATGGTTCCAAGAGAGTTCCAAGAGGGTTCAAAGAGCGCGAATTTCCTATTACAGTCTATTTTATCCTATTCTGTGTTGAATATTCTATTTACAGTGACCAACCGGTGTGACACACAAATCCTATAGAATTTACATACAGCCTATGAGAACTACTAGATTTGAATAAGGCACTACCTTCTTATGCTAATTTCTATAATCCCTTCTTCCTGCTATCCCTGCAGACCCCTTTTCTGCCTGGTCACTGGTATTGCTCAATATTGCTCAATCCTGTCCCCTGGACTGGCATCCCTTCCCATATCAAAAGTGACTGTCATTTCTACCTCACTCACTGGCCCAATGTTCTCCGAACCTACTGCTAAACAATCATATTTATAAGGTTTCCCTGTATCACCTTCCCCAACAGCTTCCCTTGCCCATCTGTGAGATACCAGCTACTCTACCCTCTGCAGCACTTTTGAGTAATCCAAGAGAAATTTTTTTACTCTGTCTCTTTGCCTAATGACACCTCTTGTTGTAAATCAAGAACTATTTAAAAATCTTCTAGGCATAACAGACTTGGGTAAGTAAAGCACATCAACTGAACTTCACCTTTAGGATGTTTCTATCCCTTCTATCTCTGAAGGGAAGCAACAATGTTGTTTAAAGATATAGACATCTGTCTTTCGTGTAAAAAAAATCCCATTCTTTTAGAAAGTCAAAAATTCAGGGTGCAAGTTCAGACCTCTTCTGATGTCAGCACTTGAGCATAACTAAAAATGACTCATTTTCTGGACTAAACTCAAAGCCATTTTTCATGAATATTCAAGACCCTCATATCTCATTTTCTTTCCCGTTTCAGTTCCAGCACAGGAAATTTGGACATATTGCATTCAACTATCCCGTTCCTTTATATTGACAGGATAAGATTAACTAAAATAACATGGCTTTTCATCCTGTGATCCTGAGTTGGGATTTCTTTTCTGATATTAGTGTTTTTCGTTTTCCCTAAGAAATGTGAACCTTAACATGAACCAGACTACCCACCACATGCTTCACTGGTTCAAGTTCTTTGATCTAATTAGCATCGATATTTAACTACACAAAAAATAAAATTATTTTAAAATAACAAGCTTTACAGTTCTAATTACACCTTTAGGGTTCTGGGATTACAGAATGTCCAAGTTTAGACTATTTATCCTGAAAATCATCTCTTAGTTTTCTCTGTTATATGTTGAAACCCAAGACATTATGTGTTGTGGGTTCATGCTTTCCTATTTCTTTCTCTTGATTGAAATTATCTCCAGTAAACAACTTACTGTTGTGTAGCACAAAACTAAGTATATTAATTAGTGACCTATTAATATGAAAATATTAATTGCTCAAACCAAACACAAAAAAAGGAAGTCATTCTTCTTAAGGGTGAATTTTCTTCATGATTGGCAATTCATAAATAGAGAAGGCTAGTCCCTCTTTAGCATACATCTGTAAAACTACTATCTAAACTTTTCTGTCTACGCTTTTACTTACTCAAGGTTCTCCAGATCGGCCTTTGTCCTGAAAGATAAATGTTGCTAAAATGGCTCCTACAAAATGTTGTTTAAATACACAACACAGCAAACTGCCAACTGTGAGAAAAGCTTTCCTCCAGTAATTATATTCTCCAGAGTGAGGAGAATATTATTCTACTTAATATTATAGTTAACAACATGGACATTTTTCATGCCTTTATTTAAAATGCAGTCCTACAGAAAAGTTTTCCACAGTGAGCTATAGAAGTGCCCCGATGAAAGCACTCCTGAAAACATCCATCTTGCAACAAACATCTGAATATATGGACCAATAGCTAGAGAACTTGTCTTGGTAGACAAATTCGCCTTAGAACACATTATAACTTTTCAGAGTGAATCTTCAGTATAATCATCTTTTTCAATGGTCAAATTACTGAATTAGAGCTGCTGTCACTTTATATTGTTCAGAAGGTTCTGGGCTTATTCTCGTGTATGTTATGTTTACTGATTGAGGCAGAAATTGACTTACGTACATGTATCAAACATTTAAGTGCAATGGAATATTAATCTGATATCATCTGCACATTGTCTTAAAAACTAAACAACAAGTGGTAAAAATCTCCAGTTGAGTGACTAACCAGCAAGCTGAAAAGACAAGACAACAGGTTGTTTCAAAGACTATATTGAGAAACACATTCTCATCCACAACTTTTATGCTACCACAGTGTACCATTCACCTTTATTCAGTGAATTCTCCATCCAGCACACAGGCAAATCCTGCATTTACTTCTGGAATAGGTACTAGGCAGCAGAAGGCACAATGGGGGGGAAAGGAAAGGTCATAGCTAGGTCGTAGCAGTAAGTTACTCCTATACATGGAAGAAGAGAGACAGATTTTAACATGGCTATATTTTTTTCCTAGCAGGTATAGCTAGGGCAATTCTAATGGCATATGTTTCTTTATGCCACAATTTAGACCAGTTACAGCCAGGTCTTGAGAATTCTAACTAATTATTATTTTTCTACCTCTCTCATATGTCTTGTCCTCTATGAGGCAGGTTAGCTTGAGAGTGCCTTACTCTCCCCTTTCATGAAGACAGATGGTGTATTAGCCTTTCTCCACTAGCTACAGGTGTTCAGCCACAGGGGCCAGGGAGGATCTATAGCTGCAAAAGCTCTGCAGAAGCTGCTTGAAGTGGTCTCAGCACACTAGTGAGCTGGATCACACTGCTGGGGCAGATACATTTCCTATTTTTTTACCCGTGGCAACAGTCCTGTGCTGCACTTCAGCACAAAGATGCAGCTCATACTCAAATGCATATGTTCCCTTTATTATCTCAAGCAACCAAGGGACTGCAAATTGTAAATGAATACTGCTGCAGTTTAATTTTCCTACAGTTGTTTAGACAAGGTCTCTGCACGCTGAACCTCAGCTCCTTCAGCCTTTAATCACAGCAGAGTACTCCAGCCCTCTGACCAGCTCTGGGGCCCTTCTCTGGACTCGCTCCAACAGCTCCATGTCCTTTCTGTGTTGGGAGCCTAGAGTGCGATCTCACCAGATCAAGGCAGAGGGGCAGAATCCTCCCTCTCCCCTGCTGCCCACAGGGCTTTGGATGCAGCCTTGGATGCACACTTGGCTTTCTGGGCTGCCAGTGCCCATGGCTGGCCCATACCCAATTTTTTATCCACCAGTACCTCCAAGTCCTTTCTCTCTGCTCTCAGTCCATTCACCCCCTTGCCTGTGTTAACAGTGGGGATTTCCCCAAACCAGATGCAGGACTCTAGAACAGTAGTCCTTATCAGAGGTCAAATTAAAGGTGCTTGAATCCCTAGTAGAGGAGCAATTAGCCAAAGGCCACATAGAACCACCGACTAGCCCCTGGAACACCCCTGTCTTTGTCATTCGCAAACCAGGCAAAGACAATTGAAGGCTCCTACAAGACCTCAGAAAGGTCAACGAGATCCTAGAAAACATGGGATTGCTCCAGCCTGGCCTACCCTCACCTTCAATGTTCCCAAAAGATTGGAAATTGGCAGTCATTGATATTAAGGATTATTTTTTTAATATCCCACTCCATCCTACAGATGCTCCTAAACTTGCTTAATAGACAAGCCCCTCTAAAAAGGTATCAATGGCAAGTCCTTCCACAGGGGTTAAAACACTCCCCAGCTATTTGCCAAATGTATGTTGCTCCTGTTCTCTCACCCAGTTAAGAAAAATTCCCTGATGCCATAATTTTCTACTACATGGATGATATCCTAATTTGCACTGAGACTGATTATTATCTAGAGACTGTACTTGAAAGGACTAACAAAGCCATTGAAGGAGCAGGATTTGAAATTGCTACGGAGAAGATTCAGTGCACCTGCCCATGGACCTACCTTGGGTTCCAGATCGGCGAATGCACAATCGCATCCCAGCAGCTCACCATTAAGGACAATCCAAAGACCTTGAGAGACCTCCACCAGCTCTGTGGCAGCATAAACTGGGTGCATAACTTGATAGGAATCACCACTGAAAACCTCGGACCCCTTTTCAAACTTCTGAGAGGCCCTGATGACCTTGACTCCCCATGAAGCATCACACCAGAAGGCCAAGAAGTGATCCAAAAGGTATTAGAAGCGCTGTCCACAAGACAGGCCCATCACATGGATCCTGCCCTGCCTTTCCAATTCATCATTTTGGGTAAGACACCCAGGTTTCATGGGCTCATTTTTCAGTGGGGTCCCACTCTGAAATACCAGCTCTTAATCATAGAGTGG
>WAAE01020653.1:0-23193 GCA_013400495.1 Nicator chloris
CAGTCTTTTTATTAAAAGAAAATACAGTTTAATTACAGTTTCAATTATATTACCAGGAACCAATATACACAAAATGTGTTATCGTTCTGGAAGCCTGGCAAGCATTAAAAAACTTCAATTTTATTTACTTTTTATAGCTGAACCCAAGCCAGCCTACTTATTTCAAATAAGAAATGCGCTTTCCCTCATAATATCAGGATAAAAATTAACATTGTGTGCACCCTGTAAAGATACAATTACCAACCTTAAGGATCACAAAACAAACACCCCTCATGACAGACAATCTCAAGAATCATGATAAAAAATGCCAGCATGAATATCTGATTTTAAATTAATTTTCTGACACAGCCTTTTTTCTTTATCCTTCTCCCTTTCTCAATATTTTGGCTTTTTACACATGTGCATGGCTTAAGATGCTACCACGTGAATGATTCAAACCTCCACTGAAGATCTCACTCTTCAATTAATTCAGACTGTCTTCTAGGCCACACTTCCGTGACTAACTTAGACCAAAAATTTTCTAAAACCATCCCTAAAAATTTCTTATGGACTGCAGCTGTCCTATCAGTTGTAAGGAGCACAAGCCATTGAAGAACTCTAATTGTTAGCCAGCTTTCCTACACAATCCTGAATTAATGAAAGTAAGAACAACTGGTAGTTTCTGAGACAAGTGTGCTTGAGCCATACACATACTTTGACTCTACTATGTTAATTTGGACAACTGGGCTTAAACATTTAATAACAGAATATATTTCGTGCGAGTCAAATCATAGGGGGAAAAAGTGATTTTCTATCTGGTTGAATTGCTGTCTTTATTAATGAAAGNTTGAATCGCTGTCTTTATTAATGAAAGTAAAAAGAGAGATCAGAGTTATGTACACCTCCATGGGCACTTTTCCAGGCTGTTTGTATGGAAGATGACAGCAGAATCAAGTCTGAAGTCACACACGTGAATCAAATTTCAGTTCTCTGTATGCACTTATACATTCTTCTTGCCTACCTTTATTGACTTCAGATTAATTAAATTCAGATAATACAATTCTCATTTGACATATGCAGTAGTGGACACACTTTCAGTAGCAATAAGTTTTAAAAAAATAAATTATAACTGCATGATTGTCTAATTCAATTACATTTAATCAACAAATTACAGATTCTTTAAAATATCTTTTTTCTCTCATAGAAAACAGGCAGTATTTCAGACCAAAAGTACATGATGCAATACATCTACCAATATCTCAGAGGAAAGGCTGTGTATAATCTGAGAAAGTCTCAAGATGATATATCACTCATAAACGGAAAGATGTATAAACCGAATTTCAAAAGCAGCATAAATTATGTAATCTATTTTTGCAAAAATTAATCCAATTAATACAAAACGTTGGCAATACACTTTGCCTATGCTAAGTACAAGAAAATTATTTACTGGTCATCTATACTACTTCTACCATTTTCAAGACACAATTCACTTGCCTGTTGGACAACTATCAAAATGGCAGTGTTCTGCATTTCAGAAACATTAAGGTTGGAAAAGACCCCCAAGATCGAGCCCAGCTTTTGACTGATCATCACCTTGTCAACCAGACCATGGCACTGAGTGCCACATCCAGTCATTTCTTGAACACATTTGTCTGTTGACAGAAGAGTCTTCCATTTCAGAGGAAGAAATATGGAAAGTCACAGCAACAACAAGCAGTGCATCTCTCTCAGTACAGTTCTTAGCATTCTGCTCGAGGTTTCTTTGTAACGACCTAAAAGATTTTCCCCCCAGGGTCTGCTGTTAAATTATTCCATTACAATTGACCCAGCAACCTGTAGTTATATTTTCTGAAATATTTTAATATTTTTACATTCAGCTTACAGTTTTGATTATTTCTCTATTTCATTATTCTATTTCCTGCAGAAAAACTACCAAAAATTCAGTCACCCTGCCAGTGTATCTATTCCTTGAAGGCTTGTTTCACATTTTAGCACTTACTAAGACTTTTTTTTTTCTTAGAGCAACACAGACTTAAGCTTATATCCTTCTTTTATTATCTTCCCTTTTGTTTGTTTTGTTTTAAAATGCCACAGCTTGTAAGTAATTCCTTTTTATTTCCTGTTATTCCCAATTCTTTTTCTGGGCAACATACTTTTTCTACTTTGCTCATTGCTCGTTTCCCTCCAGGCTGCAACAATTATCTACACTCCTCTGGAGATCCACATTGCAATTACTACCTTTCTTCTTTCTTTAATACCTTTTCCCCTTAGCACTGACTACCTCAGAGATATTTTGAGTCAGCCGCTGCTTCAGTTTTGGTAGGACAAAATTCCAGATAATCTTAGGTAAAAGTTTTTGCAACATACGACTGTCCCAAAGGCAGAAAATTCTGCTTCCTCCTATCTTTCCTCCTGTAGCTTAGAGAGCCTTACAGTCTGTGAATTGAAGCACTCCACTGTGTTGCATTTCAATTTTGACTGCATTGGAGGTGCTTACTAAGAGAAATTAAAGGGGAACTTCCTCTAGAATTGTCATGTAATTACAAAGTCAACAACTTCTGCTTACCCACTAATTACAGAAAATTGTATTTGATAGCTGCATAATTTGATTATAATTGCAAATATTTGCTCATCTTTTGTGCTGTTTGAAGAATATTTCAAAATGTCTCCTCAATTCTTTTGGATTTAAACACATGCATAGTGTAAATAAAACACACGATATGCCAATGGATTGCTTTTATGTACCTGCCAATTTAATTTCCATTGCATTAATTCCTGTGTTGAACAGAGTTTCATCTTTTCAGCAGATGCACGTATTTTCTGTTTACAACAGTGGGGAATTGAGCAACAAAACATTACACCACACCAAAAAGTTGAATAAACCTCCATAATTTAGTATATTTTGACCTGCATTTAAATAGACTCGTTTAGACTTGCATTATAACTCCCACAGATGCACAAACACAAACTGCAGTGCCTGAAAAGATGCAGTTATATGTCTAGACAGGAGGAGGAAAACGTTTTCCCAAAGGAGAAAACCTAACACATCCCTAGAGAAATGTATTTTGTAAAGTTGCCATTAAATGAACTGAAACTGAAACCATCTAGAGAGGAATCTAAATCTAAGCCACCACTTTTGATTAAGTTGTATATAAGTAGGAAAACCCCATTGTCATTGGTTTTCAAAATTATTATTGTCCTTGAGACTCTCATGGATTCATTCCTAAGTAACTTAATTCCTAATCCTCATTTTTTAGTCTCATTCTACATGACAAGAATTTATCTATTATAAATGTAGCCTAGACAGAAGAAATGGGTTTAAAATTAACAGAATTGGGTATTCTAGAAAGAAAACACATTTTACTTCAATTTTTTATGGGACTTTGCTACGCTATCATCTTAAAGTGTACAAGAACATCTCAATCAAAATATCTGGCAGTATTTCATGGAGTTCTTATCCTGGATTTCAGGCAGCATGAACTTCTGTAGACCCTTTGTCTTCTTGCAGTGCATCTGTCCTAGAATGCACCTTTAACATGAACTCCACTGAGAATTCATGAACTCCACCGTCAAATTATTAGAATTATATTGGATGATGAAAAAAGGAAGTTTACATGAAAGAATACATAGAGTAAATACTAAAGAAGAATATCACATAGGAAGAAACATTCCAAGCATTAATTTTGCTGGAGTGGAGAAAATCATAGCTGATTCTATTTAAAATTCACCATTTAGAGAGCATCAACTCAGACATATTACAGAACTAGAAGAAGTAGAAAAATATTAGTATTCTGAGGTGAAAAAGCACCAGTAACTTCAAGTGAAATATAACACCTCACTATTCAGCTGCTCTCTGTCTTGAATTATCCCTGTTAATCTAATGAAGAAGCAATCATACTGGGACCAATGGTTAATTCTGCAACTGTATTTGTTGCCTGCTATCCTCAGAATTATGGGTTTATTTGGTGAATAATGTTCTTTTTCTTGTTTTAACAAAGTAAACATTTTAACAAATTAATCTATATGATTATTATTGTTCACATTTTCCAACTTAAAGTCAAATCATTATTTTTCTTTTTTCCTGCATAGATTCTCCACCAGCAAAAAATCTCTGTGACACTCTTAATTTGGACTAATGTCTTAATCTTCATAGACTGAGACATTCTGGATATGAAAAATCTGTATGGTAAGAATGAATAATATAGAGAAAGCAAGCAAGACATTTTGTAATATGAAATAATCCTGCAGGGAATGTGGGAAGGGTGCCTGATACCTACAGAATAATCTCCCTGAACAACAGGAGATATGTCTGATGGAACCACATAAATCTCACAGAATAATCAAGAAGAACGCCTGGCCCAATAATATCAATGATGTCATGAACAGATGAGATTGACTCCTTTTGGGGAGGGGAAAGGAACCTAAGGTGAACAGGAGAGGAATGATGGGAAGAAGATGGATCACGGCGGTTCTGGTTTGCCTTGCACCTTGTGATCTCTCGTCTGGCCACCTTGACTGGGTGACATCAAGGGACATGGCCAACAGCACGAACTGCATGATTGCAGCTTTTGTGGGAAGTTATAAAGGGCTTGACACAGCAGCCCTTTATTTATAAATGAGATTTATAACTACACTCTCTACCTTCTCTCTTCCTTCTGCTGCAGGAAGTCAGTCCTGCAGCAACTCCCAAAAATATTTTTCTCTTTTTTGAGAGGCCAACATGTACAGAGAATTTAACCTCCTCAATTTGCTCTGTTGCTGGAGTCCAAAAATAATCTGTTCCTAGCAGACCTCAGCTTTTTTTTTTCTCTTGAAAGTCACATCTTAACTTTTAAGATGAAGTTAATTCTGGGAGTAGAGAATACAGGCCCTGTTCAGAAATATATATATATTTTTCTGTGCACATATATAAGTATAAATAGCTACGCTGCTATAAGCCCTGGTACTGCTATTATTGACTCGGTATCTCTATCAGGAGAAGAGACAGGAGATAAAGATGAACTGTTTCTCCCTAAGCTGTCAGCTGCTGAGCTGCTCATTCCCATTTCCTATGCCACATCCTGTTCCCTGCCTCCCTCAACCTTTATCCAAGTCTCATGAGTAGGATGCAAATAATAGGCACTCTAAAAGATTACAAGGACAGGGGACAGCATGACTTCAGCTTTCAAAAACAGGTGATTTGGATTTAATGTCACAATGTTGGATGAATGTTTTTGGATTAGATGTGGAAATAAATATCTGGAAGCAGAAAGGTATTTCTGTTCCAATCAGCTTATATGGTGTATGACATTAGAAACACCGTGTTGGTCATGGAAATACTGCAAATTAAAAATAATTATTCCAGAATAAGCTCTAGTAAACTACGTCAGTATTGTGAGTATAAATAAATTTGTTTTGCAAAACTGCCATGTCACTGACCCATGACACTTAGATCTAAAATGTGAAGCATTTATCTTCCTTCTTATTACTGAAAATTCCATGGTGAGTTCAAGAAGAACTTAAGTAACTGAAAATATATGAACTGATTTTTTTTTTAAAAATAGTATTTTTTAACTACGAAAGTCCCCCCAAAACATATAAGAAATATTTCTTGTTTTGATCTGAAAGCAAAATTGAACAATTGTTAAGCAGTTTTCATTTACACAGGCTGCAACGGTTCTAGTGAGCAGGGCAAATGACTCCTTTACATTTAAAAGGAAAGTCAAACATTTCAAGTTCATATATTTAAAATCAAGTTCATAAAAGCTTTCTTGGCATAGTCATAAAAACTAAGCAAACATAAATCTTACTAAATTTTAAGACCAATGAATCATGCAGAAATGAAATTTGAAAAAAATGGCAAAAGTGACCTCATGTTCCATCTGCATATTTCAAATATCCCAAATATGTACATGTATAAAAAAACCTACATCACATAAAAGGGGGGAGAGCTTGGGCTTGGAGTTTTCAGATTGTCACATGCAGACTTGCTAGAGGAACAGTCATACAGGGATGAAACGATGGACAGTGACACATATCAGCAATTGATTTCTTGCACACAGACAAATTATTGGCCAAAAAGAAGTGACAAGTCTCTTTGCTCTGCCTCACTAGGTTCCATAGAACTCTGAGAACCTGTGATTGAAAATGGATACTTCAGAATCCAATGAGACAAATCTTGAGAATACTTGAGATTGCAGGACTGTAGAAATAGATTGGCTACTACACAAGAACTGGCAAGAAGGATTCTGAGGCAGACGAAATTCAAGTCCTGTAAAAATCTCAGACTAAAGTGTACCAAATTATATATTAAAAAAACAAAACAAAACTAAACAAAAACAAAAAACTTACCCTTCAGTTGACATAATTCTTTTCCAAATGGAAATAATAGGCAGGGGTCAATAATTTGAATGGGTTGTATCTTTTATTTTAAACAATTATAAAGGGAACAACTAGTCATCCCTGATAGCTCCTTTAAGACATACATTTGTTAAATCCCAGCAAGACTTCCTCCATCTTACTCACCACAACTAAAAACCAATGGCCACAGGCTATGACAAACAGTATTATTGTTGAAAGGGGAAATTACTCTGTTAACAGGTGCTGCCTCCCGATGTTAAAATTCTTCATTCCACAGAAGGGCTATTAGAAATGTCACTAAGTACAGATGGCCACTATTCAGTTTCAAATACAACCCACCATTGTGCATCTTTTCAGAAAGAAGTACAGCATCATCAAGTGAAAATCAAATTCGTATGTTGAAGTAGTAGAGGCATATTTAAATTGCTATATTAGGAGTAACCTTATGAAAAACTAACTTCAAAACCGATGTCTGGAAAGTGGCATTTTATAGCACACTACGGTCAAATCAATATATACAGGTGAGGGCTGCAGAAACTCATAGATGCAGGATTTCAGACAGAAATTCTTTACAGAGATCAGAGAAGGGGCTGATAGTAGGAGTCTATGGTACAAAATTCAAGGCACATGATGTAAATTTTCTATGATTTTGAAATGTAACACTATGAGAGCCATGTAACACTATGAGCACTGTGTAACACTCTCACTAAGAGTGAGAATTTAATGTCTTGTCCTTGTAATGACTAAACTCATCAGGATGAATCCCTTTCATTCTGGGAAAAACATGTACTTTAGGAACATAAATCAACGGGGTCTCTCAAAGTACTTCCCTTTACTGATAAGGCAAGTTGTGATACCGATGTCTAAATCCAAGCAAATTAATCCCACTATATATGCTTAAATCTGTTCAAAGTCCTTGTATAGTGCATAAAAACCCATAAAATATGCTTTGCATAGAAACACTTTTCACTAGAACAACCAGTTGAGACCTGAGCTTTCATGGTACAATTTCCTTGGATTTAGACTTGTAAAGATAATTGATAAATTATCAATTATCAATTGATAATTATTAATTGACAATAAATTCAAAAGTGTCAATACTTTTTGCTTATGTGCTTATTTGTTGTTGTTCTGTGTGAGGTTTTTTGTTTGTTCATTTTGCGGTTGGGGCTCTTTTTCTTTTTCTTTTTCTTTTTCTTTTTTCACTGTGCATTGTGGACTCTAATAAATTGTTAATCAAAAACACTGTTTCAAGCTGTGGATCTTGGATAGTGAGATTTGGAAAACATTTAAGTGCTTGTTTTTGTCATCAGAACTCCACAAACACAGTCCTTCAGAGGTAAAAATGATGACTTGACAGACAGCTACTACATTGTAAACACCATCATAATCTATTTTGACAGGGAGTAATTCAGGAATTAAGAAAAACAAGCAAAAAAAGAAGTAATATATTGTTGAGTAAGCATTTGACATCATTTTACTATGTAATAAAATGGAAAACCATTGTCTAATCAGAAATTAAATTATTTGAAGATGATGCACTATTTAGTATTACAGAAATTCTGATACATTGTTTAGTAGTCAATTTTATCTCATATACTGGAAACCTTTTTCAATCAATCATGTTTTGACCAATACAATAAGGAAAGAAAATTTAATTATTCTAAGGTTGCAGCAGTCAATAACAATAGTAATTTATAAACTCCTTTGTATTTGTTTTTAAAAGATAGCATTCAGTTGGTATTTGTGCATTTTATGGTGAATTCATTGGTGCCAAAACCCCAAAGTCCACATCCTCCTATTACTTAAAAATAGAAACAGCAGAAAAGCTGTTCTGAAAATTAAAATGGCCACTGAAGTAGAGGAAATTATTGCATCAATTCTTAAAGAAGTAGATCTGGGAGATTTTGTGTACTAATTCTATGATGTTACCAACAGTTAAATCAGCACATTATGTCTGTAATGAATTACAAAGGAAAACAGAGGACAGAATTGTGAAGATGAGGATGATGATGATGATGATCATGAAACCAAGCAGATATTTTTATGACAATATGAATAAAAAAGGTTTACATCTGAATAGAAATGATATGCTCATTCTGTTCTCTCTGGTGTGCAAGATACACAAATGTGTTTTGAATTTCTGAATACCAAAAAAATATGCACTATTTAGTAACCAGACCAAAAAAAAAGTTCAATTGTAAACTTATTAATTCCTCACATCCAACAGTTTACCTATATTATAGAAGAAAAAATAAGTTTAAGTCTTTGCAGTAACAATTAAGACATTGTGAACCATATTGAAATTCATTGGAAGACAAATCAACCCAGTTAATTTAAATACAATTAAAAAAAAATAAAAAGAAGATAAATGAAAAATTTAAATTATTCTTTATAGTAATCTGTTTGTTAATCGTTTTTGGTGCATATGAATAGCCAACTGCTTTATTTCTGAAGGAAATGTCTCCTACTTTAATACTGCTTAATCTTTAAAGTCATGATTTTTTTTTCTGATTTACAAATACAGAATCAAAAATGTGACAAATACTGACGTACACATCAAACATTCATTTACCTACACTCTGCACAAGAATAAAAACTTTTCTGTACCAAGCATTCCATAAAAGAAACTTTAGTTTAAGTTACCAAGCAATTAAGACATTTCCAAATCCTTACAACTATTCTTACAATATTTGCATTTAAAAAATAATTTAAACACCCTGTTAATATTTAAAAGTTTATTTAAATACTACAATTAAATATTTAAAATTTGTCTAAAACACAAACTGTACCTTGCATGAAGAAGGACAGTGAAGCCAAAAAACCCCACTAGGTACAGGAATATTTCCCATGGAAAATATACTATTTTCAGTAAGCATAGTTCCAACACTCACATTTTAGTCTTTAGTTCTTCTATGCAGGAACACAAGGTACCGTCCAGAACTTGGGCTTCCACACCAAAGCAGTTTCCTGGATTTTTTCTTTTTTTCTTGTTAATAATATTAGTTATGATGAGTCAAATTAATTTAATTTGTAAAATGCTTCTTCCAATTAATCATCCTACTCTTTAGTAAACTCAAAGGTAGATTAACAAAAACATAAACACTAATAGTTAAAAAGAGAAATGCAACTTGGGTAAAGGATTTCTTGATGGCTTTGTACCCCAAATGCATGGGGTCAATCACTTATTCACCCGAACACAATCTATCAGTCTATGTCTCTACTCTTTTCTGTAGCTTACACATTATGAATGAGGTATTGTTTCAAAAACATAGTACTTCAAAAAGTAATAAATCACATAGGTGGACTAGGTGCATAGAGAAGAATTTCTCACAGCAGTATATTAGATTTTTTTGTGTACTACTGCTGCATCCTCAACCTCATAATAGAAAAAAAAAAGCAGAAAATTCAAGACCGATCAAACAGGGAAAAGAAGAACTCAAGACGAGTTTGCCTTGCTCTTAGCAATTATTTAAAGTTTTTTTTTTAGCTTATCTAGAAGTTAAACAGATACATACACTCATATAAAACCCCTTCCAGCAAAGCTTCTTACAGCTATTTTGTGCTGCGGGCGTGAACAGACAGACAGACCCCCACCAAATTAGTGCCTTCTGCTTTCAATAATGTTTTTGACAGTTTCATGGCCACAGGAGGAGGAATTGGTCTCACACAAACCCAGAGAAAGCATCAGACTCCTGCCTGGAACATTATGTTTCCAAGATCCCTGCAAGTTAATCTGCTGCCCACAGACACTGCATCCCTGGCAGGCTAAGTGATGAATTTCTCCCAAACATTTCCTTAACAGATGTTTGCTACAGGCTATTGTTGATTTTTATTTTATTTTACTACTGCATGAACTGTTGTCCTCCTCACCAAAGCCTTCCATCAGACTCTTTGTCCAAACCTGTTAATTTACATGTATATCCTGATTTGCCTTTATGAAAATTTCCCAGATCTTTTGACAGGATTTCCTATGAATAATCGTAGCTCAAAATACATCCTGCTTTTATCACATACTATGCAGCTTATAAATGTCCTTTCACTATTTAGATTGAACACATCAATTTAAGGTAAGCAACTTTTGGAGTAACAATTTTAAGAGTAGTAACTTAACAGGAACTTATTAGACATTTATATATCTCAAATACCTATCTTGGTGTATCTTTAAATATCCATGAAATCAAGTAGAGCATGTGGAATTCCATTAAGGAAACCAATATATTAATTCTTTCTTTTCCTCCTTTAATTTTTTTCCCCGTCTCTTCTTGGCAAATTCATGCAAATGAAAGTAAAGATGATTTTATCTCTATTTATATACCTTTGATTTCCACCTAAACTACTTTTTGTTCACTTAAAGCTTTCCTATCTAAAGCAGAAAAAAAAAAAAAAGCTTATTTATATAGACATTGTACATATTTCCATCCTTAACACATAACCTGGACACTCTTACAACTCTTATATTTGTATAATAATACAAATCTTTTACTCTCCTCTGGACTAGGAACCATAGAATCATGAAGTTCGATTTGGAAGGGGACATAATAAAGGTAATCTAGTCCCAACAAGAGGAACATCTCCCTTTTGCTTGCATTCTCTGATGAATCAATCCACTGTATTGGTTTTTAGATAAAAATATAAACATCTTTTCCACTTTATGAAAAATTCCACTTAAAATTTATATTTACATGATATCCATTTCTTTCACGAAATATCTTCTCTCTGCAATACCTTGATCTTGAAAGACCTTCATGTAGACAAGCAGTATGGAAGAAAGTATTGCTGTAGAAGTACAGAGATAACTATGCATAAATTATATTTAGATTTCATCAGCATTCTGGTCAGGCAGATCTATAAAATGCCTGGGAGATATGGAAATAATTAATAATATTTAATATTTATCTTACAGAAAGGACTGGCAATTTCTAAATTTGTTTTTGAGTTCTGAAATTTTTCTCCTAGATCACTTGCCATTAAAGCACTTGTTTCTTTACATACTTTTCAGATCTTTTTATATCTCAAAGTGCAATAAGAGGACTTGCTGCTCAAATTTTCAACTGTTCATACATTGTAGCTATTCTAACTAGAGATATATTTAAGACCCAATACTGATCTCCCAGAAAAGGCTAGAATATTTGAATTATGGCAACTTTCAGGGACAAAAGTTTTTCAGAAGAGCACACAAAAACTTGTCTCCTGCAGCAATTTAGGCTTTGCACATCTTAATCTAGAGAACAGAGTGAATATTCAACTCACAACTCTCAGAAGTGCCTCTTGAAGCTATTTGCATAATCTGTAGTCTTCTAAGTCACTCCTCCTCAACTTGCAAAATCACAACCATGAGGGGAAGATTAAATACTTCTCCTATTTAATGATGTTCATCAGCCTCTACATTCAGTCTTAAAAGAAAAGAAGTCCACTAAGTGAGTTAATCTGCATTATAACATGAATGAAAACATCATTCAGGGACACAGTAGACACGAAATGTACTGATTCACATGCTTCTCAACACACACTTAAGTAGATTAACAGGTTGCCAAAATTAAAGTAGTTTATTGCCTAGGAGAAGAACGCCACTCCCCAAGTGGGTCGTTATTTCAGGAAATGTGAAAACCATGGTATTAACTAACCAATAAATTATCTCTGACACTAGGTGATGTCAACATTTCTCCACACCTATAACTATTTCAAAAATCACTAAGACACGGGTGAGTGGCTGCAAAATATGTTTCCAGAGATCGTCAATCCTCCCTGGCAGCAACAACCACTTTGGCACCTGCAGTTGTGACACTGCAGCATTAAACATGAACCTTTTAACTATCCTTCAAGTGAAAGTGATAGTCGATAGCCAATGGAAGAACTGTATCTTAAGGACTACACAAATTCTTCTTCCTACTTCAGGAAGCCGTTTTGAAGGTAATAAAATATATTTGATAGAATGTCACAACACAGAGGTCTAGGCTTTTGATGCAGCATTACTTGAACAATCATAGTGATAATAAAGACACTAGGAAAATATGAATAAAAAAATTGTCTCTATTAGTCTTTGGTGGTAGTTGCCACAAAAAAGCATCTTCCTCTAGCAAAAGCAACTGTAGGATACAGTTCATTCTAGAGACTTAACATTTTCATACATTTCTGTGTTAGTATTTTCTCTCTTGCTTTCAATTAACTGCCTGCTTTCTCTGCTCCTACTGTGAAGCAACAGCTGGATCTTATCCAATTTAAAAACCTTTTCCTTTCTCTATGCTTCTCCCTCTTGTTTCGTTTTATGATGGCTGTATACTGTTCTTCCCTTATAGGCTTCACTTTCTTAACTCTTTGTCACTTAAAATTCAATTTGTCATTTTAAAATGCTACTCCAAGTGCGAACTAGTCAGGACCAACTAGGAGAAAAGGTAATTATTTCTTTGGTGGACAACAGGAGTTTTCTTAATGGCATTTAAAATAATAGTGTCTTAAAAATATAGTTTTCATTTCATTGCACATAATACACAGATAATTCTCTCAGAACTACTGTTTAAATATTGTCACCCCATTATTTAATAATTTCTGCATCTGTTTAATACATAAGACTCTAGACAGACAGACAAATTACTATAAAAGTATATGCTAACGCAACAGATGAAGCAACTTTATCTTAAACCAATGGAGCATCACCCATTTCCATGTACATCCCTTTAAGGTCTTGTCTGTGTTCCCATTCTTAGGCTAAATGAGTAACTATTCCCTTTAACGTGGTGGGTACCGAATGAACATGGCCCTTAGGAACATGGTTTTGTGGTGGAGCTGGTAGTGTTATGTTAACAGCTGGACTGGATGATCTGAAGGGTCTTTTCAAACCCAAATCATTCTATACTTTGATGAAAATATTTCTCTTCAGTCAGGGAAGCAGACACCAAGGAAAGACAACTGTTCTTATTCAAAAGATCATGTGAGCTGTTTTTCACTTAAAAATGAAAGTGAACACAATCACCACTAGAAAAAAGGCAGACTCTTTCTCATGTAGCTCTATTTGTCCACCTATTTCACTCTTGGCTGTAACATGGCATGTTTAAACTGTCTGAGGAGCCTCCTGGTGCCAGTGTGCATCTGGCTGTCTGGGCTCAAAGCAGTAACCAGGGAACAGGAGACACAAAATGCAATTTCTTCAAGTACTCACATTATCAAGATGTTTTTAAATAGGCCTTCTTCATAAATCTAAATGTAACTATAATATTTAAATAGGTAATACTCTCTGAAACATGCACAATATTAAACTACTCTGGGCCCTATTGACTTTTTCTAGTCTCATAAAATGGTACAAAAGAGAATCCCAGGTTTAGAACAACAAGTCATTAACATTTTCAAGTGGCATTTTATTTCTATTTTCATCCCATTAATTGCATACAAGTCCCTCCACTCAGAATATTTTATATAGGCAGCTTCACATGAACAAGACACAACTAGAACAAGATTAAGGAAAGGTGGAATGGAGTAAGAGAATCTTTCATTTTACTTTGTAAAATGAGGCACAAAGAAGAACAATATCTTGTCTAAGAGCTCAAAGAACTTTTTGACAAGGCAAGGACTAGAGCTTTAGTATCCGTAAAACATTATGACCGATAAGCAGTTTGCCAGTAACCTATCCTGAATTCTCCTTTCCTCTTAACAGGCTTTGGGCTTTAATTTTGTTTCAGAGACTTCTCAGATAATTATGCAGAATTTATTTTTTGCAAGACTGCATTGGCTCTTGCAGGGTTTTACAGAAACCGTGGTGTCCTGGTTTTAAAGACAGGTGTCTGCTAGGGAAGGGCACGCTCCCTGCCCCCTTGGGATGGAAAATTCAAACCCCTTCCTTCCGAATTATCACAAATTTGAAAATTAAGGGGGCTCTCAGGCAAAGGTACTGGGAATAGGAAAAGCAGTTCTTGACTAGTATGTATAACAAAACACAACAAACAACAACAACTACTGCATTAACAACAACAACAAAAACTGAACCAGGAACCTCGGGGGGTTTTTCCTTCACAAAGCCCGGGTAAGTCTGATTTTGGCGCTCCTGAGGGACCTCCGAGAGCAGAGCTGGAGCAGTGGAAAATCCCGGGTTGGCGGATGAGACAAATCAGAAGCTGTGCAGTGGTAGCTGGAACTGTGGGATGTCCTGGCAGGGCAGGGGGGTGTGCGGCCACACCGTAGCAAAAAAGGAGCAGCACCGAAGAAGCGGTGGCGGCGGGACAGGGCCGGCCCGGCTCCAGCAGGGCAGGAAGAAGCGAGCTCCGAGTTCCCGGGCACAAGAGCAGATGGAGGTGGCCGTCCGAGACTGGAATCTGTGGTGAGCATGAACTCCTCTCGCAGCAAGCAAACAGCGTCGCTGTCCTCCTTCCATTGCCAAGAGCAACAGACACAGTTCCTGCCCCCAGCCCCGTCGTTTTCCTGCCCCCAAAACCCGCGTTATCTTCCCCCTCCCAACTTTTGGCCACTTATTTTGTTTTGGCCAAGTACTCGTAAGTACTCAGTAGTTAGTCTCCTAGCAACTTATGGGAAAAAATTCTATAAGAAAAGGAAACAAATCTAACCCCCAACATGCGGATTTTAGTTAGAACGTGACTGTGTGGGTGTCATCCCAGCTTCCCCTTATAGAATGTCTTTTGTCTTTTCTGTATGGGACCACCCCTCTTTAGACTTCTTAAACTCACTGTCCTTCTCTCTCTTCTGCCTAACAAAACCGCAAAAACCTGCAGTCACCTAGTTCATATCCCTAGGTACTGGAGACAGGGAAAGGAAGGACACAGAGAAAGTATCTAACACTCTTCCTTTCTGCAGAGACAAGTGCCTCTAAACATCAACATAAGTAACCTGATTTTCAGGACTAACCGCTTCTCTAATTGAATAAGTAGCTCCCAGCACTAACCATTGCCTCCTAAACACCAAGAAAATCAATCTTCATTTCCCTGGACCAGGTGAAATAAAGATTCTAACCCGCAACTGTCAACCCTTCTTACACTAAAATCCACTCGTTTAATTTTGAGGGAACTGCAGCTTTCTAAAATACAATTTGAAAGGCAGGATACGCATGGCTACTCTAAAGACTTCAGAATAAAATAAAAATTTAAAAATTGAAAATAGATAGATGAAATTTCTTCAAGTATTCACATTATCAAGATGTTTTTAAATAGGCCTTCTATTAAATACAAAAAGAGAAAAAAAGCCTGCAAGTTGTTCAGGTATGGTGCTGAAAACTGCAAATTTTCTGATAATCTGATCAGAAATGACCAAGACGAAAGGGTTTACAACACTTCAAACATAGTGTAATGGTTTGAAAAATTTGCTATGATTTCACCTGTACTTTAGGATTAAATCATAAGCCATTTAACCAAACTACGTTTCTTTGGACTCACACGTATAGAGTTCAGAAATAGATGAAACTACTTGCAATTTCCTTTGGATCCTGTGCCTTGTCAAACCTGTGTAACTGATCCTTTTAACCGAACACCAACGAGTCCTTAACAGCTTGCAAAATCTTTATGAACTGCAGAAATTATTCTAGTTTTACTGCTGGAATGCTGGAATAACAGCACCTTTACAATGTATCAGTTTTTGTGATTTACTCGGCAAAGGAAGTAACGTGCCTTTTTAAGTAAGAGTTTTCTATCAATATACCAATGTCCTCTGCTGGGTCCCAATGCTGGGGAAACAGTGGTGTGCAGGGTTAACCCTGGCTTGAGTAGGTAGATAGCAGGCTGGGAGGAAATGTAAAACTCTTGGTTACACTCACATTTCAGCATCTGTCTCATTTCTCAGACAATGGAAGAGCTCCACTCTTAGAAGTTACACAGGCAAAGGATAAAATGGTTTTATTTTCACTATAGATTTCTACTCTATGAAAGACATCCAGCATATCAAATACATATGACAATTTATTAAGTAAACCAGAATTTCACTGAGCTACAACTCTCAGCATTGTGTTTTGTAAGCATTTCACTTTGTGATAAATACACAAAAAATGAACAAAATACTCTACAGCTTTAATTTTCTCTTCATAGCTCTTATTCTAGTCAGCCTATTAATCATTACTTTAAAAAACCCTGCCAAGTCAGCATATGACTGTCCTTATCATTGAACACAAGGTTCCACAGCTCTTGGTAAAATGCAATTTGAATGCTGTTAAGTGCATCCCAGGTAAACAGCTGCTGGCCACTGATCCTGGCTAAGCTGACAATCCTATTTTCTGACTTCTGATAAAGTAGTGCCAGCTCTAATGCTCCTCCTTTATACAAAACCAAATCCACTTCTGTGTTAGCAACCTGTATTGCCTGATAGTAACTGCTTCCATTCTTCAATGGCAGTCCCAAAAAAGCATAAAAGTAAGGAAGCGAAGATTTGCTCATCCTAAACCTTTACAAAAAAAAATTTTAAACCCCAAAAAGCCCTCCCACCTGAGAAAAGCCAGTCTTCCATACCTTTTCTAGAAACTGAAGGTTTCTAGGACAAGAGGTAAACTTGGTGATTAATCTCAGCAAACATAAAAAAAGCAAATTTGCAGTATGTTTCCCTGTGTATGACTTTCATTTCCAGGATGATTTTGCAAGATGCAAAGTATATTAAACAAAGGACTTTTCTTTTCTAAAAGGTCTTTTGTCTACTATTTACTTTTTGTCGAGTTCAATATCTGTCTTTCAAGCACACAAAAAGGATAAAAGAAGTAAGAATCAGGTACAATTGTGTCAGTATAAAATCTTACAGTTTACTGTTAAATTCAATTTTGTATTTAGACACATCTATTCAAAACATTTTCTACATGGTGCAATTCTGAGTAAAAATTTAATCTGGCTTTTAAATACTCTCCATTTTATTAACTGTATTAGCAAAAAACAGGAAGCTTGTCTAAAAATGCACATCCTTGCATGCATGCAGATTGAAAGGCAGAGAGAGAATGATACATTAATGAAGGATAACACTTGGTACACTTCAAAAATTGCCTTCAGCTGATTAGCAATTGTATTTTACCTTTAGCATATGAGATATTTTTAATCTTAAAAAGACCCAACAAAACCAAACCCATAGAAAATCTCCCAAAACCTAAAACCTGTGTCTTATGTCTCTGTATGCCAGAACAGCATTCAGAACTGTAGGTATTTTAAAGCCATGCATTTATTTTTGACTACCTTAATTGCAATAGATAGTGATTATTTTTACCAGCTATATTGTTCCATGTAAAACAAACAAACAAAAAATACTTTTTATACGTAAATAAAAATTCTCAATTTGCATCTATTTGGTATGTTGCTATTTTTCAAGTAATTTAGCCTGGAGAAAAGGAGGCTCATGGGGGACCTTACTGCTCTCTACAGCTGCCTGAAAGAAGGGTGTAGGTAGGTGGCAGCAGTGTCTTGTCCCAGGTAACAAATGACAGGGCAAGAGGAAACAGCCTCCCTGTGTCATGGGAGGTTCAGGCTGGACATCATGTAGAATTTAATCATGGGAATGGGCTTTGAGAGTGGTAGTGGAGTCATCATCCCTGTAGTTGTTCAAGAAACAGCTGGACATGGGACTCAGCACCCTGCTATTTTTGACAAGGTGGAAACCAGTCACAGGTTGGACTTGATTACCAGGAAGGTCTTTTCCAACTTACTGACTCTGTGATTTAGAAATTAGGTAAGCATTTTTCCTGCTTTTTAATTGAAAATGCAGTTTTTGTTAGATCTACCAAGGAAGATTTAGTCAAGATCTTCTGGCAGTCGAAGGAAATCCATACTCCATCACCAGACTTAAAACATGCACATGGTACATACAAATACCTCATCAATGTAGACATGATTTTCCTTGGTGTATCTAAGGACCCATGTAAGTTCTGCTGAGAGGGAGAAGATACTATTTCCATTTCCTCAGACTGATTTGAAACCACTGTCTTTATCTTCTTGGAAAGCATTCCAATCTCTAAGGTGTTATACAAAATATGGGGTACTAAAATCTCTACCTTCACTTGTGTCCTAAAACACGAGGCCACATGTTTGTTGGCTGAGTGCTCCCAAGTGTCTCCCAAGGAAGCAGTCTGAACTAGTCTAGATGTGCACAAAACACATAATATATGAAATTTTGAAGTTACAACATAACTAGTAGGCACATATGCACCTGCAGAATTGGTTGTAGGGTTGTAGCAGGTTAACAGGTAAGTACAGACTCATCCCCTTTCCAAAAGCTTCAACTCATTTGAAGCAGACTAATTGTAATCTAAACAGGCAGAGGAAGATGAATCTGCAACTAAAAGAATGGCAAGTTTCATAAATATACAAGGTAAACTTTAGGATAATTTCTCTGGGATGTTTGCCTGTCTCTGGCAGAAAGAGGACACAGAACTTTCTCACATGTACTAAGAACAAACTAGTTTATGTACTTATAGGATTTTTTCTTTGGCTTACAAGTTTTCAGCACCAGTTATGCAGAGAACACCTAGAAATGACAGACTTTGGGTCTTTATTTTCCTTTGATCATATTTATCCCAAAGACAAGAAGATAACTACATACGAATGCCTGTGTATTTTACAAAATATTTTGATTGTCAGTCATTATGCTGAGAAGTCTTAGTTTTTAAAATTCAGATTTGATTTTTTTTTGATACATGGTTTGATTGTATGAGATGCAGAAACAACTGTTGGAAGAGATTTTAAGATGACAATGTGATGTATCATTTATAGTTAAACACATTTCTAATTTATTTCATTTCACCAAGGGTGTTATGATTGGATTTGTGCAAAACAATGGTACAGGCCAAAGAAAAGTTCTAATAACTACAGAAGTAAATTCTACATGTTTTTAAAGCTCTCTTCTTTCTCTTTCTTTTCTTTGTGATTTATAAATGTCATGGAACACCAAAAAGTATCTTGGCTATCCCTGCAAATGTAATCAGGGATGCTGGACAGATCAGAGCTCAGGAATTTCTTGATAATCTAGCACAGTTAATAATCAAACCTGCAATCAGACATTGGGCCATTTTGTCCTTGACTTCAGCTGTGCACAGCAACTTAAGACATACAAGGATGGTTAGGGTAGACTAATTGGAAAACAAAATGCTGAAGGAGCAGCAGTAGGGCTGGTTCTGGGTCAGTAGTGTCATCTGCCTGTCTTCATACAGCTGCATGTACCAGCAAATGAAAACACAACATTTACCTAGGTAAATGGCAAGGTTTGAAAAATATCAGCCTAGGGAGAAATAAAATCCATTAATGACTCAATACACTAATTTAAAAGCAAGCAAGAAAAGCACATTCAGTGAAACAATCAGCTACATTTCTATCTATGTTAATTTTGTAACACCTGCAAATTTAACATTATGTGGTGATTCAAAAATGATGTTTTGCTTTTTCAACATCATTAAATTATGGAACTACTAAGGAAAATAGTATTCAGTGCCACAAATGAAAGAGACACAACACTGCAATGACAAAAACCATTGTTTTAAACTTGACCTGAGTAAGTCAGTCACCCATCCTTTGAATGCTATAGGATCTTCAGTGTCTTAGTTTAGGTTTTCCTCTGCATCTCCCTTTTTTCCTTCCTTCTTTCCTGTCAGTAATGAAGAGTCTTTCAGAAGTGAAGTGGTTTTATCCTTTTCTGTGGGAAATCCTACATACAGGAACTGCAGCAGACAGATCAGGGACTAAGTTATCTCTTAAGTACCTCTAGCTGAGTGATACTTCCTACATGAATCTGAATTTTTGTACACTTGCTAATAACCCAGTGCAGCCAGAAATCTATTAAACACCAGTACTATATTTGTTTTATATTCACAAAGGAAAAGTGGAATAACATTTTCAAATCTCCAAATAGATCCAACTACATAGGAAGTCTAATTGTTAATTTAATTGTTATTTATTAGTATATTCTGGAATAATCTTTATAAATCAAACTTAACCTGTATTTTTTATTTTGTTGATTTATAAGTCAGAAACTTCACACTACAAAATCTTAACTTTGTTCTGTATAACTTTATTAACTTTAATTAGTTACCTTCAAGACTGAGAGAAAATACATTTTTTCCACTAGTTTATGCATTGAACTTGCTCAGTAGGCAAAAATGTCACTGAGAAAATGTGCCAAATTATTGCACTTTAGATTTTCTTTAGAATTCTGCATATTATTTGATATGACAGGTCTTTAAAATGACAATAAAAACCAGCATGAAATTAAGAAGTGCATTCACTCAGCCAGTTCCTACCCATCTTATTTTGCTTAGGTAACACACTTCTTTAATTTTCTTAGTAAAATATGATATGCCATATTCACCAAACCAGATTCAGTTTAAACCACATTTAGGAAAGTGCTACCCTACAAATTAAACCTCATACACAGAGGTTTAATGGCACAGAACACATGGCACAGAACCACCTGGAAGAGATGAACTAGAAAACCTTCCATGTCAAGCCCAGAACTGGAAGACTTTCTTTATGTGGAAGTTGATCAAAATTCCTCTCAACTAAGGAGGCAGCCAACCACAGAACAAGTGAGCTCTGAAAGACAGGTTATAAGCAATATAAATGCATAGGGGAACAAAATGTTAGCAATGACTAAGAGATTGAGCAGGTGAGAGCACGCTCCAACCATTTCCCATTTTCAGGAAGTTCTTCTAGTTTTCATTATCCTTCCTTTTTTTTTGTTTTAGGCTTAGACTACAGGATAAGTATCATTCATTCTTAGAAATTATCGACAGATACAAAATTCCTTACCACATAGCCTTTCTTTCTTCAATGCTTTGAGAATTCTTTGCTGATGTGATCAGATAGTTGGACAAAACTGAACTCCCAAGTTCTACAGCCTGCAGAACCACCATCATTAGAGGTCTTTCTGAAAAGGTTACACACGTTTGTGTTGACCTAGGTGTGTTAGTGTGGGATGGTGCGACCTTGTGAGGAAGGAATATTGTTTGTGTTTCACATTTCAAGTGAGACAACTAGGTGACGACAGTTGATAACTAACTGTGAAATGTAGTATAAAAAAAAAATCAGCTGCAGATTAGAATGTATTGGCAAGTACAAGTTGACATAATATACTAACTTGTCTTTTTCCAAAACTTCCCTTACATACAAGTTCTAAAATAGATTCAATTTAATGGCTATTCTAAAACATGTACTTAACAAAACTCTTTTTATTCACATGCAACACTACAATTTCAACTGAAGAAGACCTTAAAATAATACCATATCCAGTATGTACTGTAAGTGAAGATTCCCACATAATTCTGCTTTATGTGAAAATTAGCTGGTCTCACAATAAATGTCCTTAAACACATTTATGTGTCTCGTGTTGCTACAGTTCTGTCACACTTGTTTCATGTTCAAAACTCTTCTCAGATTCACTTCAGAATGAATTGAGAAACAAGAACTGAACAGGAAAATGAGTAAAACCAGTGATGGTTTTGAATGCTCTGCACTGGCACTATTATCTGAAGGAGGCATTTCTACTTCTTCTATTTTTGTCCTTTTAATAGGAATTACTCTATAGAGATTAAAACCAAGAACAAACATTAAATCTTACCTACATCTAAACTCCTGGGATAATTTTAATAGAACAGCACTCCTACCTAAAATGACAGAAAAGGCTAAAGGTAGATTAACAATCATCTCATAAGAACACTTTAATAACAGTGATGTGCCCTGGACCACAGGGCATGTTTTGCTTATGACACTTCTGGAGCAGCCTAACTCCTCAACAACACTTACAGGATTTCTCCTGGAACTGAGAGACAGACACCAAATTTGCTGCAATCTGTGCAAAACAGCTGTTCCTGAGCATAACCTTGGATGCCTGATATAACAACCAGGGAAAACAACCAAGGGCTACAAGCCAAGGCCACGCTCTTTCAGTAGGACCTTCCCCATAATGGCCAAAATTTGTGGAAGCACCATCTGTTCCGATAACAAAGAGCAGGACTTTGTTTTCTGGTTGATCCCTTAGCTCCCAGTCTAATATTTTCTTCACCTGTGACACTGCAACATATCCCTGGCTTTGCAAAGTGTGCACCACATACCACAGGGAACAATCTTCTTCCAAGTTTTGCGTTATCTAGCTCATAGTAGGGAGCAGTAGCACAAATTAAACTCCAATCACACAGAAAGTTGTTTACAATGTAAAGCACAGGGAGTTTTCATTGTTCAAATGCCATTAATGAAATCCACACAAATAAGTCCCTAAGCTTTTTTCTTCAAAAATTAATGCTAAAGCATTTATTCAAAACCACATGTTCTTTTCAAAAGACTAACAATTACCAGACTTTAATGACATCTCTTTGGAGAATATGGATATATAATATGTATAAACCTAAAATAATTGTTTGGCTGGAAGCCTGGTTAAATCACAATTCTGTAAGTGAAAATCTTTCAAATGGAAATTTTTTTCATAGTACAGTTACATTCATTGTACAAGTCAAACTGTACTTTGAAGTCAGCAATTTGGAAAAGCGTTTTCCTTCTTCAGAAGTTAGGGGGAAAAAAAACCAATAAAATTCAAATTAGTTGAATACTATTCAAAGTAGTTGACATCTTTCTCACAGTGTTGGAAGAAAATTGGAAGAACCTGCATGGCAGCAGGAAAAAAATGGCAGGCAATGGAACTGATGTTAGCTTAAAAATTACAAGAACTCTAATAGGCTTATGTACAGACTTAAAAACCAACAGAGCTACGCTGTTCTAAGAGTTCAGGTGTAAGAGCTGGGGGAGAGAGAGAGATAAAAAAAGGGACATAGAAAAGAAAAAAATAAATAACAAGTGACTAAGGCATCAATCAGCTGGATAGATCATTGGCAGAACAGATAATGAAAAATTAAAAATGGCTACAATATTTGGTTATTAACACTCAGCAAAACTCCTACTAAACCAACATGTTGTTTCTTTTTTTTTTTTT
>WAAE01020654.1:0-36529 GCA_013400495.1 Nicator chloris
TTTCCCATCTTCCTGGCCACATCAATCCCAGCACACATTTGACCAAGCTTCTCCTCAGGTGCTGCTTTCTGAGATGTGGTACCAGTGGTCAGGGGATGAGATGTGACGCAACCGACGGTGTCTGAATCTGGAAGGTGACCTTCAGTAACATGAGTGACACTTTCTCTTAGTGCAGAAATTGACTGCTCTCTTTCACTCAACAAAGAAATTAGCTGGCCAAATAGGTGAGCTTGGATGTATGGCCAGTGCTCAATGCTGTTGCTCCCCTTTCCTGCCATCACTTGTTAAAGGAAGAGGGATGAATTAATAACAAAAAGAGAGTGAGCCTTTCAAGAAGCTGTTTTAATCTTGATGCCAGTGGTACATGGTTTTGCCAGACACGCTCAATAGAGATTTCAAAGTAAGCTGTTGATTTGTAAAAGGCAAGACCTTTCAACTATTACAAAAAAAATAAAGAGCATTTAGGGTTTAAACCTACGCAGTCAGAGAAAAGTCACGCCACTTAGAAGAACACTGCAGATGTAGCATTTAATCCCGCTCCATTTAATTTGTAATATGTTGAAGCTAATATAGGTTTAACTAAATCCCATGTTAAATACTCTAGATGCCATTCTGTTCATACTCAGAGTAAATGCATCTTGCAGCTACAGTGCTATGACAGCTTAGAGCTGCTAAAGCATGGTTTGCCAACTGCTGTGTGTACCTTGCCTTTCTGGGATCTCCTGCTTTTACTGAATTCAAGACTGGCTGGTTTGGCAAGCTGGAGCATGTTTTACCTAAAATGGAGAGGTATACCCATGTAACAGGTTTCTTTTATCCTTTTTTTACATAAATAAGAAAAATGTGGAGGTGAAATTTCATTAATAATTGGCAGAACCTTAGGTAAAAGCACTCTCATACTGAACAACATCATGACAATAAGCAACTTCTAATTTTAACTAAAAGGCATTTTAGGTGTGGAATTTTTTTAGTACAAAAAAGAAAATAATGTTTGGGCTTTTGTTTGCTTCTCTACAATGACCAAGGTGTCACTTATCACCCATATCTTAGCTAATTTGAACTGACAGATATGAAAAACCTCTTGTGATTAGCTTTTTTTTCACCTATGCAGCAGTAAGAGATATTAAAATGCACACCAATATGGTTAAAGGCTATAGAAATTAAAACTTTGTTTTGAATTGTATGCCAGGCAGGTAATTCAATGGTTTGGACAATATGTAAAGGTAGAACATTTAATTTTTAAGTACTGTGTTCATTGATCAGGCTCTTTTTAGCTTTCTTTATACACTCCTATTGATGTAAGAAAGGCAAATTGGATTGTCTGACATGAACTGAGATAATACTGATGGCAGGAAAACACAGGAAGTGAACTATATTGATGATCTGCTTGGATGTCATTATTGACCTTTTTCTTTTAAATCACCAGAAAGTCATGTTTCAGAAAAGAATGACTTGTTGAATTCCCGTGCTTCATCATCACCAAGAAAGGATCACCATAGCAACAGGAAAAGACTGCATTGTGAGAATGCTCACAAGCTGAACAAGATCCTGGTTTAAGATAATGTCCCATGAGCATGGCAAAATGCCAGCCAGGGGTGAGGAGGGAGGGAAGTGGGACTTCTACAATAACAAAGGAATTAAAAAAATCTAATACTGTAAATGTGAAATATATGTGTATTCAAGACTAACAGAAAGTGCAAGACAGTGAATCTACAAAGCTGTACAGCTCATTTGTCTGGGGAGAAAATCAACAGGGCTTCTTATTGATAAATCCCTGAACTGGTTTTTAAAGGTCAGCTGCCAAATGACTGATGTGTGTCATTATGGTTTTCCCTTTAGCTTCTCTGTTAGGGCATCCAAGATGTTTTGCAGCTAACAGGAGATGTTCATGCAGTAACTACACAGAAGAGTTTAAAGAAAACATTTCATGTAGGTCACCCATCAGGCAGAACCTGCTTAACTTCTAGTAATTATCTGCAAAGTCTGATCCAGCACTGCAGGTGACATGTGAAAGGATCACTACATTTGTGGTCTGGTGTATCTGTTCTATTTAGACACTTATCTTTGATCCCCTCCTACAACATTTTTCAATCCTCAAAGTTCAATTTCACAATATTTGAGAAACAATGCTAAAAACCTATGCTTAACTCAAAATACGAATCAGGATGAGTTCAGAGTATGTCACTGGATGAAATTTAAACCATATGATACTTCCCACAATTTTTTTCCCCAACTTTTTTTATTTTCATTATGAAACACCCATCCTCAGCTCTCATGTTTTGTCAGGAGTTATTTAAAATTAAATAGGTAACATAACACTAAAAATTACAGAGAAAACATGTTTGAAATGAGAAACACTGCAAAAAGTAATTGCTGCTTTCAAAGCCATGTTATTTGCAACCATTTCTTTGTGGCAAAGAGTGAGCAGCTTTTGCTTTAACATCACTACAAGTGCTTTTGTGAATTTCAAAGCCGCTTTTTGTCTTTGTCCCTTCTGCCAGTTTAGTAAAGGAGTAAATTCACACTGAGAAAACGGAGACTATTCCAGTTCTGGAGCCAATATCTTACACCTCTGATTCTTCCATTTTCTCTCAACATGATTTTTGTTAGAAAGTTTTAAGTAGGATTTGGGAAACATAAAAAAATCCTCAGTGAAGACTGCCAATTTACTAATGCAAAGTGACACTAAACCCAAGCATTTTAATTTAGATGAGGATCATTTTGATGACTGACAGGCTATGACTTTGATGACTCAAGGTTATGCAGTCTACAGAATATATTTTTCCTGTGACTGAACAATCTGTGTCAGACCACTACTGATACTTTCACAAAGACTCGGTTGTTTTTACTGATACTGGTAAAGGAGTTGCTGAGATACCTCTTCTTTGTACCATGGAAATGCCACCCACAGTAGAAGTCAGACATTGCTCACTAATACCTTAATACCCTTTTACTCCTGAACCAGTGAAACATCACTCCTTTGCTGTGAAATTTATTTCTACCATAACTCACCTGACGTTGTTGCTTTCTTTGGTGTACAGCAGCCCCTCACTAGAAGCCTTTGAAACAATATGATCTTTTCCCTCTACTGCTGTGGATCACTGGAGAGGACAAGAGGAGTTCCTAGCTTCCAGTCTTACTAAAACGAATCATTACTAAAAATGAAGGTGGGTCTCTTGAGCCCTGTCTGCCCATGACTTGAAACAGTTTACTCTGACTATGGCAATCAAATTTATTTTCTACTGGCAGAAGTTAACAGACAGCTTGAGCCAACCTACTAGCATGCTGCATGTTCCCTGACATCCTTCACACTGCTTCTGTGTCCGAAGTACTACAATTTATCCAGAAGAAAATGTGTAAATTGTAATCTGTCTGGTCAACAGAGTTTACAAGATGAGATTGAGCCAACACAAGGTCAAACATAATAGCATGTGCCAAGGACAAACAGGACCTCTTCCTTTGAACTGCAGGAGTTATTAGGAACAGTGCAAATATCCTGAGTAAATCCCAGCATAGTGGGATTTTTTTTTGCTAGCTTGCACTGAAATGAAGTGGAAAGAAAAGTAACCAACAAAAATTAACAACCAAAGCCCATTAGATGCATGATTCACAGCAGCAGCACAGCCTCAAGAAGTTTTTGGCACACCTTTTAAAGGTATGAGCCAGTGAGGAATCCTTCAGAAAATGCGTTTGTATAGAAAGAGGAGTACAGACCATAACCTTCAGGTACAAACAGGTCTATTAATTTCAGAGAAGAAAGGGACTACTAATTTATGCTGAAAAAAATTCAGGTAGAAAATTGCATGTTATAAGTGGGGAAGAGGCATACTGAAATCTTACAATGGCATGGCATGGCAGCAAGGAGGGAAGGACAGATGTTAAAGAATGATATTGCTTGTATTAATGTTTGGGACTCTCAGCTCTACAAGGAGCTCTGTCTCTCCTTAGAAACAACTGCCCTACTTCTCTGCTGAAGAAGAGATGAAAGGAAATGCTGCAAGGAATTCCTTGACACTGCAAGGAAAAAAACCCTAAATAACAACAACAAACTGTATGAATCAACCAATGGAACACCCACAAAAAAACAAACCTCAAAGGTACGACTTTGACATGTACTTCTGAAAAAGACATACATACCTGCCTGCTCTCATATAAAAACTGGCATATGGCTGCATCCCCAAACTCAAAGATTAATCATTATCAAAATCATTATGGACCAAATTTTTCCTCTAGCATTTTAATTTCATACCACTTCAAAAAACAAATTTGCTGGGACAGGTTCTAGTTTACACTCTACAATTGAAATCAGAATGAGGACAAAATGCAAGGGAGACATCAGTGTATACCTGACCCTATAAATCTAAAGGTGACCTGATACTCAAGAAGCAAAAGAGAGAGAAAATCCTCTAAAGTTTGCCAAAATGTATATTTTCAGGGACTGTCAGTGACAAAGCAGGGTGAGATTCCTGGGATTCGCAAATTGTTCTGGCTTCCAGCATTTTCAGCACAAGATGAATGTCACCATGACTAATGGGATTTTCTATTAAACATGGCCTACGGAAAGTAGACATTTCAGAAAACAAATCAGCACTTTACATAAATGCATTTATGCCTAAAATTAGATTTACTTTTTTTTTTTTTGTATGAAGCTGACTGCAATATACTCACGTATTAGGAATATAGCATAAGAAACACTACTGTACCTTATTTATATGCACTTGAAGCTTTTTGCTGACTACAGAAAAAGTGCTATCACAGCAGTTAGGACAAAACTCGAGATTTAAATACCCTAAGACTTACAGAAAAAAAAAAAGCAGAATATTTAAAAAAAAGGCCAAAAAGTCCCCCCTGTAACTGCATTTAAAAGTGGTGGCAAATCTCCACTGTCATTCCAGTTTTGCATTTGCTACCATGATTATAGTCCTACAGTCACCTATCAATCACTTAACTCTCAGTTTGGCTTTTCTTTACAGAGGAAGGCAGATGGGTTTCTTCTCTGAACTGCTCTGCTGAGTTAAAGTGACATGAAGCCCACCTTACCTGAGTCTAAGTGCCAAGGGTCGGTGGCGGCCGACATTGGTGGGATGGTGAGTGGAGATGCTCCGCAGTTGGACTCCACCAGTTCTCCTTGGATGTGGACGTGAGAGGAGGCGTTGGTAGGTCTCAGAGCTGCTTTGAGTGGAGCAATCTGGTTGAACTGGACTCTCGATAGGCAGCCAGTGAATCCTGGGGTGTTGTATTTATATATATCTTGGTCAATCTTCCCAATTTCTATGAGAAATTGAAGACGGAAAAAAGTTAATCAAAACAATTCATTGGTTTGGAAAGCACGGTTGGTCTGAACACTTGATTCCCAGAGCTCAGTTCCCAAGTCCCTCTCTGAAGGAGACTGAAATTGTGTCAGACCCTGGCAGGTTTCTTTACATTTCATTATAGATTAAAGCTGGAAACCTTCAGGCCTTAACATGACTCGGTTTCACTGCTATGCTATCATTAAAATGAAAGGCTGGCAGGAAGGAGTCAATGAAGGAGTCATCAAAGAACAAAAGGCCAGGAAAAAATACCTTTTCTGAGAAGAGTATTGGAAGAGAAGGCAGAAGACAGGACAGTCTTGGCCACCTCCTCCCAGCTGAAGCCACTGCTGTGAGATGCCCCTTCCTTAGTCCTGGCCTGTTGCCTTCTTGGTTCTCCTAGGGGGGTCTGGGATGACTTGTGGTCATTCCTGTCCCTCTCCTGTCTCCTCATCAGGAGACAAAGTGTCCCTTCACCTGGTGACCAAGGGTGAAGGGACCTCCTGGGTCCCTCCTCCTGGGAGCTAAGCATTCCTTCCTCAAGCAGCCAAGTTTCCCTTCACCAGCAGGCCACATGTCTGCCTCTGTGGCCTGAGGTAGAAAACCATCCATCTCCAGTCTCCTTCTTTTATTCTCCTGCAGTGCTAAGAGGCAGCAGGATCTCACCCAGCCCTGCTGAAGGCTGAGGGAGCTGAGACCCTCCTGCCTGTCGCTTTGCTCCTGTGGGCTGACAGACAAGCTGGCAGCTGGCATCCATGAGCCAAGCACAGGGCTCTACTACCACTCTATAAAACAGCTGTTGTCTCTCAAAGCTGCCCCCCAGGTAGTTTTCTTCCTTCTAAAACACCAGCTAAGATGACCCCAGAATCATGTAAAATGCCCTTACTACCCAGGAAACCAGCATCTGCTCCCAGCTGTTTGATTGCTGCCAGGACCTGTTGGGACAGCCTGAGTCACAACCAAATCAAAACTGTCCCTCTCTGTCAGCTGTCTGCATTAGAGGGGTATTAGCATTTCAAAGACTCACTGCAGTGTCTAATATAATATTTACACGGCAGTGGGGAATTTGGCTTCCTTTCTTCTATGGTAGTGCAGAGTGAATGAAAAGGGCAGATGGAAGCATCATGTGTGTGCTGTATCAGGGTGCTCCATATATTGCTCCAGAGGCACCAGGACACTTCCAACCAACTTTTCCTGGGTCATTAGGTTAATATCTGCCCCTTGAAGTCAGTGGAAAAAGTCATACTGAGCTGAACAAAGAAGTAGGGGGCCAGAGGTGACAGAAAAAAGGGAGCAGCAGCACATTATGCAAAGCACCATGTTATTCAAAGGCAACCTTTTCAGACAGGAACAATGATAAGCATTGAAAAATTTGTTTTTTGTAGAAAAAAATGCCTGTAAATTACAAGATTGTATGATAAAAAAGAAAGGAAGGAAAACAGAGGTGGGAAAGAAAAGCTTCTGATGTGTGAAGAGGAAGTGGGAAAGGGCTTTATTTTAAGAGTTTGGGGTTAAACTGGGAAGCAAAGTACATCTGGGTTTGAATTTTGCTACCAAAAAAGAAAAAAGCCAACTAAAATCATTAGAAAATGCATTACCAATCTTTTGGAAATGTCTGTGTTCTGTTCTAACCAAACCAGGAACAATTATATGAGGTCTGAGCTGTTTAGTGCCCCTAAAAACTAGCATGATATGTCAGTGCTATATTCCTAAGGGTACTGAGGGATTGGCATCAAGGATATGCACATGGAGTTTCAAGGCTACGAACCAGACAAACCATTTTGTTTTTGGGTTTACAGTTTGAGCATGTAGTGTGAGAAAACTGGTGGAATTGGGTCAAACCTAGAGCATGACTAAAACAACTTCTTGGTTTTCACATGGAGCTAAGCTACCTTTTCTGTCTTTGCAATCACGTTAGAATGCTAAACACAGCATTTAAGTCCCCCTCATACTCAGCGTAAGGGCACACAACAAAGATAATCTGAAAATTACTTGCATGAGATCATTATAAAATCCACTATACAGGAATGGATTTTCTAGTCCCTGCATTTTCCCTTTTCTTTCTCACTTGAGAATGTCTTTTCTTTGCTCGGGCTTATCCAGCCTATATTAATGTTATTGCCACATTTCGCGAGCTGCAGTGAGCAGTGACTGTAACCTCTGATGAAGTGGACACATCCTCAGGACTCAGCTTAAATGCTTACAATAAGTATTAGTCACATCCAGCTCTCCTTCAAAAAAAATGACCAAACCATTAGCAACATCTCCTTCAAAAATTTGATAGTAAGTAAAAAAACCTCATGCATGCACGTACATTTCCATAGTTAGTAAAAAGCTGCACAAAAGCCAGTTCATGCATTTGAATGCTACCTGCAGACCATGTCACTCAAAGCTCCTTTCTGACCACAATATCCACTCTCTCTTACTTCCATAAAATATTCATAACGGCATATTCAGTGAAGAGCTGCATTTTCAAATAATCCTTATAATCTAAGAAACAATTACGAGACTGTTCAAACACCGTAACCATTGTTGCTAACAGCTTAGTGATTTCACTCACATTTTAGCTGTTCTGTGGAACTTCATGCAGAAGCTAATAGCCTCCCACGCACAATCCTGACTGACAAGAACAAAGATCCATCAATATGACTCTGTTAATTTAGCAACTTCGGTGCCATGCTTCTCTAACTCCATAAATAAGTGGATGGATACTAGATACAGAAAGAATTAAAAATAAAAAGCAACAAAACCCCCGACCTAACAAGGCACCTTGCTAAAGACCCGCATTTTTTGTTTAAAACATTCCACAAGTGATGGCTGTGCAAATCACTCCATGCAGATTTACTGCCAGCTCGAATCTCATCAGTGCTAGAACAATATAGATCAGCTTCCATGACTGTGAGCATGTTCCTGCCCCTGCATATCCCTTGGGGCTCAGCACACTGCTACCCTTTGATGTTAGGCCATTACACTTTGTTTCCCTGTGCATTTGAGCCTAATAAACCAATTCCTGGGGAGTGCAATGATTGCAAAATGAAATATGTCTTTGTTCTCATGACTAAAATTCAATTTTCTCCCTGTAACAAAGAGGGGAGAAAATCAAAAGATGACATTATTTTAAAAAAGGAAATGTACAATGCAACGACTTTGCATTGTTCCAGTTGTCAGCACATAAACTGGTGCAAAGTCATATACAGCAGCATACATATTACAGCATGCAGTATTATCGTTACCCAACAGCAACATTTATATTATTGCTTTCAGATCTGATGCAACAATCTCCTTCTGGCAACTTACCCTCAGGTATTTCTGTAATGAAAGACTGCAAAAAAGTCACTTATAGGCCCTTTTTTAAAAGTGAAAATGGTTTTAACCATTTTCTGCCTTGACCACACAACCTTCTGACTTTAAATGAAGGCCAAAATTACACAAGACCAGTCAGGCGAACCCATTCTAGCACAGATGCATTGCAATGTACAAATGCTTAACACTAAGCACTCACACAATAACTATGCAACTGCCCACCCATGTTACTTAAACATGTTAGACATCTATATAACTAGCACACAGTATGCCAAGAATCTCACAGAAGTTGGCCCATGTCTTCTGTGTTATCATTCGCTGAAGATATCTTTAACATCAATTACTTGTTATTTGTGTTCTGCTATTTCTTTAACAGTAAAAAGGTACAGGAATTTAATCCTTAGTTACTTATTTCAATTTCAGGACTTATTTTTCATAGTTGTGGCAGAAACATGCCACATAGCAATGAAAATAATACTATTTCTCTCTTGAAAATTATGTGCCACCACTAAAGAAGCTCTCTATCCACTAGGTGAAAAAGTGTAAAGAACATCTATTTTTAAGTGTATTTCACAGAAACACAGAATATTCTGAGTTGGAAGAGACCCACAAGTATCACTGACTACAACTCTTAAGTGAATGGCCCATCCACTCACAACCTTGGCATCATTATTATTGTTATTATTTAGTTGGTTAGAGCTCTAACTCAGCTCTAACCAACTAAACTTGTCTCATCTGTGACACAAGGCACCATTAATGAGTACCCAACATGCTGAAATTGATTATTTTATGAATCTAGAAGAAAACAAGAAAAATAAGTTATATTGAGGAAAAAAATTGTGGCCAGACAAGTACGTAAGTGACAAATGTATAAGCAGCACACAGCAATTACTAATTACTAATCAGTGTAATTAGGTTATCTGTTTTTTAAGCCTTTTTGCCCTTACTACGCTACTTGGAGGTGCTGAGTTGTAGCTCCTGCCTAGGCACTATTACAAAAGAAAACAATATACACTTTGATTCAGATTATTACCCAAGTTGACCTAGTCAGCATGCATCTGATGAGCTACTTGTAGAAGTAGACACGTCACCAAATACATTTTTATGTACTTTCTTTCCCTTTTCTACTTTCCATACTTACCATTAAAAGATTTATAGGGTAGCTCAAAGGGCCATAGAGCTTCTAATAGCACAAGAAGTTACTGCACTGCTAGAAAGGTCTGGCTCCACTTAGTTCTACCATCTATTTTTTATACATTCTTGTAGCATCACTTAGAAAGACAATAAAAAAAAAGACAGCGTGATGTAGCAGAAAACAAAGACGATGTGTTTGGTCCCACAGCTCTGGGCAGGTTTTGCATAGATGAAGAACAGCTTTCTATTTATGTAAAGTTCCCTGTGTGAGGATCCTAGAATGATTCACACTTACACAAGGCTCTGCAGCATGCAGCTGTGCCATCCAGCACAGTACTGTGCCAAACCAGTACTGCCGTGCCACATGAGGAAAGTTGGCCTTGGGCTGTGTCACACAAGGACCTTGGAAATGCCACAGGAGAGAGAATCAGTCACGAGGGAAGTAAACATACAAAACATGTTTTTATTAAATGTATGTGCTGAGTATCTTTGCTCAATACCTTCTTGCTTTGTAGCTGATCTGTGCATTTTTTTCCTTGATGGGCTCTCAAATGCGTATCAATACAGAAAGTTATAAAAAATTCTGAACCTTGAACAGTGTTGCTGACATACAGAGATCAAGATATCTATTTATAGTAAATTATGCTCCATTAGGAAGGAAATGTAACAGAACTTGAAGTATGGTTTGTGGGTATGTACTACAATGTATGTAATAAATATCCTCTTATGAATTCCCTTGGAGTTTTCCAACGGAGCCCTTCAAAGTAGAAATAAGACATAACCAAGGGTACCTACTCCTGTTCAGCAAGACTCTCAGTAAATGCTACAGCCATCTAGCTCTTCTTTCTTTGTTGGTAGTGGGAAAGCTCTGCCCAAAGTAGCACATGGAGGGGTAGGGAGAAATAAAGCTCTGTGTACTGGTGTGATTTTGGTCTTGACAGAAGATACGTTATAAACAAAATAAAGTCTCAGAAGCACAACCAAAGCCCCTTTCAGTTCAATTTGCTAAGAAGACTACTTCTTACACAATTTACACAAGACATCATTTGAGTTTTGAAAATGGTGAAAAATCTAGCTGTTCTGATTTTGGACAATTCCTCATTTATATGTGCCCATTTATGCTCAGAAATACAAGAGCTTAATGATTTTGGAAAGCAAAGAGCCACATCAGCAGTGGGAGAAGTTCAGCTTTGTCATATGGTGGTATTTCTAGCTGAACTACCAGGCTGCTCTGCTATTTCACTTAAGAACAAGCATCCACTCAGTGGGTAGACAAAAGGTAATCCATTATCAATCTCTACAGCCCTTCCGCCGGCACTATTAAATTGAGCCTAAACTGTGTAATATTTTAATAGACTGCACAGGTGAATTCACCAATTCAATTAAATGAACCACTAATTGCTTTTGGGTCAACCTTAGCAATAGATTTTCTCCTAGAAATAGAGTACCATGTGCCCCCTTGTCCCCTGCACTCAGAAACATATCTTGCTATGTCACCCACTGCCCAAAGAGCAGCTCAATCAGCATCTCAAGCATCTCTCTGTTATGGAATCAGGCTCCACATAATAGAAAGCAGTTTAAACTCCGCTGAAAGGAAGCTATTGATTTCAAGAATTCACAGTCCACAGAGATTACTGAAGCAGTTTCACTTACTTGCAGCCTAGATGAGCCATTCAGTGCAACATCAAACCGTAGCACATGCCAATACCTGAGAACTGGCATGGTGTAAAAAGCCCAAGAGCATAAATTAATTAGTTTGGATCCCAATCATCGGGAGAACCTATCTGGGGTGGCATATACCTGCTAGACCAAAGCCACAGAGCTAAAAAGTCCATGTCAGGAGCAGTTACTACGCATCTAAAAGAGGGATAACACCAGGGAATGGGAAAATGACATTCTGATACATTGCCTGGGTCTTCTGGTGAATATCCTCCAGTGTGAAGAGGAGTCATCTGTTTGCTATCTGGCTGTTTATATCTCCTCTGTCCTAAGAGCAGCAATTTCTATATAGAAAACCCCAAAAACATGCTAATACCCATTAACTGTGTAGATAACGTGTGATTTTAGAGATGCTAAATACCCCCAGTACAAAGCAAAGAAGCTAAACCCTCAGAACTATGCTTAATGAGGTGTCCTTGATGTAAAACCTCATGGTATGAGGTATGGGGACTGAACTGAGCTACTGTAAAGACTCTTCATGGCCTTCAAACTTCCTTCAGTCTCTGAAGTAAATTTCAGTAAGTGGTACAAACAATAAAACAATAGGGACTCTACTTTGTCCATTACTCAAAACTGAGCTAATGCATGCTGCTTTCTGGACACTCGTATTAGTGGAACAAGATGCTTATTTATGCAGAACATGCCCTAGGGGTGCTGGGGGCATAAAAGGGTGAACAGCTCCTGAAATTGGGCATCTGAGTTTCACAAGACCCAAGTGCAAATGGCTACCAAGCGCTCCTTATGCAAAAATAAGAATCCTGAGCAGCAGACACACTTTTTCTAGTCCACAGGTCTGCAAGGGCCAGGTGGTATCCAGGTGCTTTCCCACCTGTCCCCTTCCCACCAAGTTTATACAGTAAAGCTATGGGTGGCCTCCAGCCCTCCATGCATTGGGAAAGACATCCTGTCACTCCTTCTTCTGGCACATGTCATGAGAGACTCATCTGTCCCCTTCACCCTGCAACCAAGATCAGACCCTGAAGTCAGATGCCTCCAGATATGCCTACAGCTGATTGCTTTCCTTATTATTTCCTTCTGATTGCAGAGCCTTAAGGTGCTGCTCAAGTATGGCCCTATCCTGTAACATCATGGTGCTTCTGTGGCTATTTTAACTTTTGCTTTGTAAATTTATGTTACTTGTTGTATCTCTTCTGATTTCCTTTCACAAGATGCTATAGCTTGCATGGAATAATTTTGTTCAGTTTATATCTAGATGGGCAGCCTCACTGACCATGCACTGAAACACAGAGTGTGTGCTATTTACGGTCTGTGAAGCACTGTGCCAGAAACCGAAGGATTTAACCTTAACCCAGCACTGCCAACCAACAAAGCTGCACAGCCTATGCATGGTGCTTTCATGTGCTGTCTGACATTCAAGAAATGGCCTTTCCACCTACGGTACAAGCAAGAGGAAAATTACTGTAACAGCTCAGTGCATGTTTTAGTTGCACCAGCAGCTTTATTAGAATTGCCCAAACAAAGGCCATTCCTTTAGGAAACAGTTCTGATACTTTCTGCACAAGGTAAAAATGACTGAACTGGATGAAAAATACACAAGACTAAAGAATCTGAGCTGGCCTGGAAGCTGTGCTGCAGCCCTGGAACACTTCCAATCCCCAGTCCCTGGCAGAGGAGTTACGGCTTTCGGGTCACGCTCTAATAGAGACACTAAATCACTGACATGAAATACACTCCTATCAGAGTCCCATTATTGCAGGAATAATAAAGACTGGTGCTGGACTGCAGCTCTTCTGTCAAAAAAGGCACTGTGAAGAATGCTATGAAATGGAGATGTTATTTGACAGCAGTCTGTTTTCACATTGCCACAAATGTAAAGGGTTTGAGAAAAAACCAGATTTTTTTTCCTGCTCTTTTGTACTGATGATATAATTACTGAATATTTCAAGATTTTATACTAGATGTATGATTTCCTGAAATCTTCCATTTTAAAATGTCATGTGTTAGCCAACAACAGCTATCATTAAGAAATTCACACTGCTTTTTAACAAAAAGGGAATTAACTGATGCTGCAAGGTTCTTAATAATTGCATTATAAATGCCACAAAAGTGAGGCCAAGAGTAAAACTGAACATCCTTTTTCCAAGGAAACAAGTAACTTTTCCACATTTTGCTGCTGACTTGCTGTATAACCTTGATTGAGCTGCTTCAGATATTCATGCCAAACTCTGTCTCTCCCTCTTAGTAGAACGCAGAAATTCTCCTGACTCTGTATTTGAGATCTTTCTCAAGGTGTTTTGAGACCTAAGTAAAAAAGGTATTGGCATTGTTTTTAAACATGAAAATAAAATGAAATAGTTTTCTTTTAACCATTCTTCAAACTTCTCATGCCTTTAGAAAGGTGACTAATGGAGACACAAAATTGTATGGCACATTTACACAGATAGAAAATTCTCCCAAGGGTAAAGAAACAATGCAAAATCAGAGCAAAAGACAAGAAATACTAAGTTTCTAGAGATCCTTTGTTGCCAATGAACTATACCCAGCATGCAGATATCAGATGAAAGTCTCAAATTTGGCAGAAGTTTTCAAATGTTCCCACTCAAGAGCGGGAATGAATCTCAATAGGAGCAAATAATCAGCTCCATGCCAATGGGACCAAAATTCCCACTGGTTTTGTGGAAGCAGTTACCTGTCTGTACATTACCCTTTATAACCAACTGTGAGAGCGAATACAGTTATTTCATAAATTTCTGTAGCATTCTATTCTCCTCTAGAGCACTAATCATTGTCCTCGGGCACCAGAGGCAAAATCTCAGGCTGTTGTTTTAAAGGAGGAGCTCCAAATGTAGGGAGAGTTAAGAAGAAAGGCCATTCACCCAGATGATGACCCGAGCTGACAGAACAGAACACTAATATTGCTCATTCAGGGTGCACCACATACCTTGGCTGAAAATCCTCCTGCGAGCTGATGGAAACCTTTTGACTGAGAAGCAAAGTGCTCAGCACACATGGGTGTGACCCAACAAGCAGCAGAAATCAGCAGTTTTCAAGGCAAAACTGCATAAGAAGTATGAACATCCTCATATTTAGCTGCTACACTGTATTTCAGCAGGATTTATAAGCCCATTCTAATTTATGCTCTTGATAAATAACCTTGACATCATCCTTCACAACCCTTAGAGAAGGATATAAAACGCATACATTTTGCATCACTATGCAAAAGAAATATGCAGTTTTATTCATATAATTTGTCTAAATGTGCTTGTATGTCTTAGGGAAGCTGGCTGCAACATAATAGAGAAAATTCTTTTCAGGCCAGAAACCAAATAAATAATCAAATAAGTCTTTTGCAGCCAGTAGTCAAATGTAATGTGCCTTGGCCAAAGTCCACTGCATTTAGTTATATTGTGCTTTTGTTACAGCTCTATTAAAATTAGGTAATTTCAGTCTACCATTACTTTGCATTTTAATGAGTATTCTCCTATGACTACCTGCAAATGACCTCATTTCATACTTTTCAGTCTATATCACTAGCTTCAAATAAGTAGTTTTACCTCTTAGTAAAACTGCAGTGTCATCAGAGTGGGTTGGCTGAAATTCCCTCTCTTGCCTCACTCCCCCCTTGCTTATCTTAGTCTCACTTGGAGATGGTAAAAATGCTAGAATAAGAACAGGTGAAGAAGATCCATGGTATGCAACTAAAACTAGAAAATAATTTTTCAGTAGGATATTATTTGTATTTGTGCATCATTTATGCCTCATATTAACCTTACATAGTCATAAAAGTTGTTGAGGGTTTTTTCTTTATTTTTTCATAAATAAAAAGGTAATATATCTCTAATCTGTTATGAAACCACTTTTAGGGATCTTAGTACCACAAAGATAAAACTTTTTCAGCAGTTTAACATAATTTTTCTTATTTAATTTTAAAGAAATCCATTGCTAATGCACCTATGATGTCGGGTTTCAATCCAATGTAATATATAAATAGAAGTTTTTTCTGGAACTGACATTTTTCAGAAGATATACAGACTGCCACATTATGAATAAGTAAAGATGTTTTGAAATAGTGGCAATTTTAATTCAGTTACCAAAAGCCTGAAAGTAGCAAGCAAATGAAAAGCAGAACGACAGCAACAATAAGAATTCTATACCTTAGTAGGTAATTTTTTCTTCCAACATTTTCCTTCTGTTTGCTTTACTTCTTCATTTGCTATTTAATTTTTCTCAGATCAAAAAATGTACTTTTTTGTATAGACAACACCAACTTAGCTGTAGTGCTGAAAACCATTTTAACAATTCAAAAAATCCTGTAGGAAAAAATAATATAGGACAGTGCAGGGAAAAAGAATGAATTTATTTTCTTAGAAGCAATTTCTTTTATTCTTGGGGTTTTTTCCAGTATTGTATGCTTCACAATTTGAAGCTGAACAATTTATATTTGAGCAATCTCTATTCTGTGCTTTTCTTTGTTACAAGTGTAAAATGCACTTTTGTATTTCCTCTGCTGGAACATGCTTATGTGTAATAAATTAACTTCTGCAAAGTACTACTATTTGATGCACAGATTATCATAAAAATTTAACAGCCACATTAGATAGATCAATGACTTATCTTGTTCATTGTTCTCTCAGAAGTCAAAAGTGACTGATAGTAGCTGATTCACAAGTAGTGTAATAGCCTGGGGCATGTAAAAAGATCCTCTCCCAGAACACCTTTTCAGCTTCCCATAAACATGGGCTTTAAAACCTTTCTCAGATTAAGGTTGCATCTTGCCTTTTGCATTTAGCTACCAGCAGAAATGTCTCCCATGAACGTGCCCAATCTTTTCAGAAACCACTAACACTTCTGACCTTCTCAGCTTCCCACACCAGTGAGTGCCAGTGTTGAATTACTCACTCTAGGACAAATAACCTCCTGCAGGTCATTTTAGGGCTGCAGCCTGGCAAAGATAATTGAGAGTCTCAATTTCTTGTGTTGAGAAAACCACTGCACACCTCCAACCACTACAGGACTTTCCTGTATCAAAATTTGAGTGGACCAACTATATCAACTAAAAAGAGAGCTCTCAATCTTTTGTTAAAAAAACCTTAATGCACTTCAGTTAAGAGTGTCAGAGCTCAGCATAAGACCCTGTCCACATTTTGGCAGTGGAAATTATGATTTCGTAAAGAATGAAATGTAAAAGCATTACACGACAACCTGGAAACCAAAAATGCTCCCTCATTCAATAAATACACTGGAGATGATAGAGACAGGTGCAGTTTGATGCCAGCCAACAAATTTCATTCCATGAGAAACAGTAAGGAATACGTATAGTTAAACTGGACCCTTGTTACTTTTCAAATCACATCCAGAATATTACATGCCAGGCATGCTCAGTGTACACAGCTTTTTCAATTTCTATGATCTGCTCATCCAGAGTCTTATTCAGCAGGTAATGATAACAGACATTTTGACAAAAAGACAGAGCTGGGTGTGTGGAGTTATGATGGATGAACCTGAGGAGACAACATGCAAGGACTAACTCAGTGACTATCTTTGCATCTCATCAGGTGGTGTAAACTGAACACTTCTAGCTGGGTTAAATCAAACTGTGCACTATCAATATGCTTTATCATTATTATTACATTGCATGCAAGAATGATGTGCTGGAGTAGTATCTGTGGGTACAATGCCATTTGCAGTATAATGGCTTTGTTAACAGCTGTAGCATGTGCTCCCACCCAAATACTGAAGCAGAGCTCTGGGTGTTTCATATCCCAAATGTAGTTGATTTTTCAGAGGGATAAGTAAATCTTTGATCAAGCTGCAATAAAAATAAATATACAAAGATTGGAATTCTAGGATCTTGTTATGCTTGCTCTAGCAGACAAATACATTAAAATAAGATATTAAGTTCAAGATGATAAAATACTGTCATTTGCCTAATTTTCTCCAGTGTTGTACATGATTAAATGCTTCGTGTCGCATCGGACAGCAGACATGTCTAACACAAGACTGCTTATTAGCTTGCTTCTTTTACAACCAGATCGTATAACAAATAAGAAAAAAACTTACAGGTGGATCGCAGCACCAGCGCCAGAAGACGATCTAAATCAGCTCTCCCTTCTCCGTCCCTTCGAGCTGCCCCTCTCTCCTCCCCCAGCCCCCGATTCAGCGGAACTCCACGCAGACACGAAGCGCATAGGACAAGGTCGGGGATGCCCAAACGCCAGCCGGGCACCGCGGACACGCCTCGCAGCTTTGTTCTGGCACCAGAGGTGCGCTCACCTGGTCTGCAGGCGGCTCCCGCCCGGCTCCGGGCGCTGCGGGACCGCGCTCCCCCGCCGCCCCCTGCGGGCTGCGGGCCGGCGCCAGCCCCTCACACGAGTGCCCCGAGCCCCGCAGGACAAGCCCCCCGGCCCCTCCGCCCCGGGCTACCTGCGCTCTCCGCCGGCCCTGCCCCGGGCACTCCCCGCGTCCCGGCCGGGGCTGCGGGGCAGCGGCGGCTCCGGCCCCGCACGGCGCGGCTGCGGGCAGCGGGCGGAGAACGCGGAGCGGAGCCGAGCGGAGCCGAGCGCAGCCTCCCGGCCCCACTGCTGCGGGCGGCAATACACGGACTGGATCCAGAGGGGGAGTGGGAGGGGGCGGCGGGGGCTCCCGGGCCTCTAAGCGCCCGTCTCGCTACAGGATGCTGCTCACAGTCAAGGGTCGGCGGTGTTGAACAGGGAAAATGTAGCTGAAGGTCATTACTTTGATAAGTTTTGAAAGGTACAGTTCAAAAATATTTTTGCTTTTAATTTATTCGCATAGAAAAGTGAGATGACTTCTCACTGACTTGCTTTCTTTTCAGAGGGCAGAAGGGAGACTTAGCATCCTGCCTACAGGGCACTGGAAAAAGAAGGGGTTAAAATCCATCTATTGATACAGAGATTATGACATCACCTATTATCAATCTATCCCTACTATCCATCTAATACAGAGATTATGACACCACCTATTATCCAGCTATCCTCCACCTATTAACACAGTCATTATGAAACCACCTCTTCCTTCTCTCCACTTGGTCTCACAAGTGCCTCCTTGCTCTCTCCTCCTCTCCCAGCTGCAACATCACCTTCCTATCTCCATCCCTGCTCCATCACTCATGCTACCAAATGGAGAGAGGGCCCCATGTGCTGGAGAGAGGGGAGAAAGGCAGAAGAAGCAGATACAATTTTGGGATTGACTTAAATTCTGAAGAGTCAGCAACAATGCAGTCTACAGCTCACTTGGAACGGCTGGGCTTGGCCATTGCTGTCTGCTGCTCTTCTCACTGCTATGAGCCCCAGCGTGGAAGCAGATGTTGTATGGCTTGAGGGGAAGGAGGCTGCCAGCACTGACTCAGCCCAAAAGTATCACTGCAGCCAACAAAACGCACTGGCCAGGGGGCACATGGGGCCTGCTCAGCTTTTTCCCCAGTGAGGAGCCAGAAGTGAATGAGTAAAGCAAAAAAACCCTAGCACTTTACCAGAAATAGGCCATAATGGGAATCAATGATCTTGGAGGAACCAGGATGGAGGAAATGTAGGACCAGAGTCTCGGATTACAAGTCGTGCAAGTTGTCACTCCAGAAGTAAAACAATAGATAACAGTACTCTTCAGCAGGACCTCATCTAAGGCCTTTATTCAACTAGCATGGCTTCACAGTTAGTCACATCAATTTAACTCACAATTTCAATTTCAGTATCTTGTCCCTGACCTGGACATTTCTATATTGTCCAGAACAGCAAAAATTTTGCAAAGCCACGGCTGAATCATTCATTACTTAATGCTAGAGAAACAGCCAGAATCTCTGAAATAGTTTAGACAGAATATTTTTTAGGTATATTCCAGAAGAAAACAGTAGTTTCTCCTCTCCATATTTCCAGAGATACAGTATTGCTTACATATTCTTGGTGGGATTTTTTTGTCTCTATCTTCCTGTGGGTTACTGATTTAAAGCACAGTTTCAAGTGTAAAATATAATTTATATGCATTTTGTAAAAGGAACCTCTTTAATATGATCTGTTCCCCTCCCCTCTTATTTGTGCTGTGTCAGTAAGGATGTGTCTTGAGTAGTGTGTGCCACAGCATTTCATTAACACCACCACATGCACCAGCAGGTACTTTCCTCACTAAATGACCATAACATTACAGTCCATATATTTAAAATTCTGTGATGCTCGGCTCTTGAGGAGAAACTCTGAGAGAAAATAGCAGCAGCTTGACAGAGGGGCTTTTTCCTGTTTGGATTTATTAAACAATAATGTAGAAAAATGGGGGGCTTTATTGAACAGAACTGGCATTGACTGTACATACAATCTATGCATTTCTTTGGAGAGTGCAATCTGAGACCTGCAAACCAGTTGTTAGTGCCATTTTACCGAGGTCCATTATTATGGTTGTTCTGAACCAAGCCAGGTTTAATGTAGTAAAACTGGATCCTGTTCTGCACAGGCACACAATGTCCTGTTCTGTTTTAGTATTTCACACAGAAAACTCTGAGAGCTCCCTCAGTCCTCCACAAGTAATGCACTAACCTGCCAATTTTTGTAAAGGAAAAAACCCAGTAAATGAGGAATCTCTAACTGGTGAATGGTCATTTGTAATAACTCTAGCAGAGACAATATGCAATTTGTGTGAGCAAAAGTTCAACCTTAGGTAGTGAAGGCACTCAGAACTCAGCAGAGAGCTGAAAGGTCTCTCAGCATGGCAATCTGCAATTTAGAGATATTCAGGCTACATTTAAATGAGCTGCCCCAAGTACTAGAAGCGATTTAGCTGCAGAGGAACAGAATTCAATGCAGGGTATTTATTCCACCTTTAGTGGAGAAAGACCCTGCCAGAAACAATTTTTAATTGCCTGTATTCATAAGCTCTGAATCTGAGATATAAACAAAGGGAATGGAAAATTCTCACTTATAATTACATTCTTGAGAGACAATTTGCTTGACAGGAATGTTAATTATGGAATGCTGAGGACAGCTTGGTAGGGAAGAAACACATCACTGGTGGATTTCTGTTGATGAATAACTTAAACCAGGATGATCTTAAAGGTAGGTGTCCCAACATGTGCTAATAAAGTTAATGCAAAGGGGGTGATAGGCATGTCTGGTGTGTGTGAAAAAAATGCCCTCATTCTCATTTCCTAGAAACTTTGATTTGGGATGCTTGTGCTGGGATCTCGTGCAGCCAGTAGCAGAGCATCATTAGATTATTGAATTTTTTTCCCCTAAAAATTTTACTGACTATGACATAAGGTAATTTTGGACTTCATTATGATGAGAAAAGAGGACTTAATCACTGGCCTGGAAGATGGTGGTTGCCTAGGGACCAACAATCATAACCTGATTATGTTCAATATGTGATGTATGTGCTTTAAAAAGGCTATCTGGTCAAAGCTGAGGGAAATAATGAACAGCAGGGAGAGAGAGGAGAGACAGGAAGAACTCTGTGGATGGAAGTGGATGTTAAAGAATAGGTTGTATCTCAAAGAACAAGGCGCCACACTTTATGCTTGTATCATATGAAGATGTGATCGTTCCTTTTAATCAGAAAAAAACCACCAACTAAAATTAAAACCGTATATCAAGGATCATTATTGGGACCAGTATTAAAGATGCTATTTAGCATCTTCATTCATGACATAAATGAATGGATCCAGTGCATCTTCAGCAGATTTGCAGATGACACCAAGTTGAGTGGTGCAGTTGACATGCTTGAAGGACAGGATGCCATCCAGAGGGACCTGGACTAGCTCAAGTAGTGTGCCCTTAGGAATTTCATGAGGTTCAAGACCAAGGGCAGGGTGCTGCACCTGGGTTGGGGCAATCCCCAGTACCAAGACAGGCTGGGGGATGAACAGATCGAGAGCAGCCCTGGGGAGAAGGACCTGGGGGTGCAGGTGGATGGGAGGCTGGACATGATCCAGCCATGTGCACTCACAGCCCAGAGAGACAAACATGTCCTGGCCTGCATCCAAAGCAGCGTGGCCAGGAGGGCAAGGGAGGGGATTCTGTCCCTCTGCTCCTCTCTGGTGAGACCCCACCTGCAGTGCTTCATCCAGCTCTGGGGTCCCTAGCACAGGAGGGACATGGACCTGTTGGAGTAAGTCCAGAGGAAGGCCACTAGGATGATGAGTGGGGTGGAACACCTCTCCTACAAGGAAAGGCTGAGGGAANTTTGTCTAGAGGATGGAGTCCCTGTCCATGGCAGGGGCTTTGAAACTAGATGATCTTTAAGAGCCCTTCCAACACAGGCCATTCTAGGATTCCAAGATTCTATGCTTATTTGGATGTATCTGTTAATGTTCTCTAGGGACTCCTGGGTGTAAAGTGAAGAGATTACTCTTCCTATAGCATTCCACAGATCATTAAGCACTGGAGAAGTTACAGAAGACTGGAAGATTCCTTAGGCCCTTCCAGAAAAACTGAAAATCGTATAATTAACTATTGGATAATAAGCCTAATAGCACTTCTTATAAAAGCAGTGGAAGAAACATTATATAAATCTGTAAGTAACAAATACATGAAAAAAATTAAGTAAATACAAGAAATCTTCAAATAACAGCTAAAAATGTTTTCTTAAATAAATTTCAGATTTCTGGTATATGCTTCATCAAGCTGTATAACTGTATTTTAGAAAGGTGCATGTGTCTTCATGGCATGTTGAATTGATGAAGTTAGAATCCACAAAATAAATAAAACGTGTTTAGTGGAAGCAACTCAGGGATCAAAAGCTAAGAAGCTGAGAAGGTACCTCAGAAAGTACAAAGAGCTCTTTAACCAAGCCAAGAAAGGCATAGCAAAACAGTGTCTGTCAGCAAAAGCCAAACACATTATGAAAACAATGGCAATTTTTGAAAGTGTAACAGGCTAATTGTTGGAAGAAACAACCTAGGGAAGTACAGTGTGTTACATTATGGTTCCTGTTCTAATTTGCACAGTTCTGTTGTGCTTCAGTACAAGCCTTAAAGTTTTGTGATACTAATTTAGCTAGGTTCCCTCTCACTCCCTATATTTAAACTGTTGGCTGCCCTAATTGAAGGAAGTGGCATTATTTTTGGGACTCACCACCAGTGCTTAGTCATTTTGCTAAATGGTCCCGTCATTATTAAATTATGAGTACCTTGTAACCACCTGATGTTTTGTTGCAGTTCCAGAATCATGTTCAGCTTTTCCATCAAGCATTTGAATGTGAGCAATACAACCTTGCTTTCAGTATTATTTTTGGCGCCTCTTTCACGTTACTGGAATATCAGTCTGTCTGAATATCAACCTGTCTCTGGCTAGCTCGTTTCCAACCTTTGTTGTTTGCTTGGCTGGAGTTGAAGAAAATGCATGCAAATTTTCTCTTATTCCATGTGCCATGCTTGAGGGAAGGTGCCTCAACTGTTTATGACAACATGATGGAAAGACACCTGCAGAGGCATGCTTGAAGGAATACAGCTGCGCCATCCTTGCAGAAAAGCTCTGCAGACACACTCCTTGAGACACACAAATTCAGCTGAAGCCAAAGGGCAAGGGCCCATTGGCTTCATTTTTAAGGGGCCCTTCTGAGGACACCTCCAGATTGCCCCCTCTGACCCCATCCAGTACCAAACACAGACATCGCCATCTGCCTACTGGAACTGGAATTGATTTTTTTAACAGCCCAGTGATCAGTTTGGGGAAGACAAGTCACCTGAACGAACCTCCTTTAAACGGGTATAAGAATCACCTAATGAATTTGCTATTATTTAATAAAAAACCCCAACTGACTGAAATCCCAAGAATATTGCCATTATCTTTGTTATTACAGGTAAAGAAAGTTAGAAAAAAAAGGAAATCTGTAAAAATTGACCAAAAAAAAGCGCTACATGGATAACCCAATTGATCTGGGATAACATAGCAATATCATAGCTGAGACTTAAACCTAAGCCATTCTCTGTTGTGACAAAGAAAAAACAGAAACATTATCTTTTTCTATTCCACTGAATGAAAACAGACAGTGATGCTTTACCTTGGCTCATTAAGTTAAAACACCAAATTATATAATGAGATACTGAGCTGGAAATGTCAGCCAGCTCTTGCCTGGCAAATTAGGAGCAATCTTTGGATATTTATAGAGATGAATACCTTTACTACTCTGCTATCTGATCACAAGAAGTAATTTTCAGTATTGTAATGAGACTTATTCAAAGTTTATTGTTAACTGCTTGAAGTTCTCCCTATGTGGGGAGATAGTCTGGGAAAAGAGACACAAAAGACATTGGAAAACATCTTTAAGGAAAACATCTCCCTGCATTACATGTGGCATATGCCTCCAGTAATTGTTTAATACATTAAAAAAGAGAACTCCTCAATCATTTTAAGCACTGGTATTGGACCAGCAGTAAATCCTCTTTACAAATACAATCTTACTATGGCAATTGTGTTGATGTGAAGAGAGCTGATCCTAAATAATAAACTCAGATTCAGGCAGGCTCCTTTTGGAAGCTATGCTCTCATGGAAATCTTGAGCAAATTGTCACTGATTTTTTTTTTTTTTGAGCACACGCTTGTTCCAAAAACAAGAACTGTAGGTTGAAGGCTAATTTTGTGGATGAGGGGGTGAATGTGAGAATACTGATACTTGTGGCCAAACTATATTACTCTTGACACTCTGAGGACAGTTTTGGTAGCAGATGAGGCATACTTCAAAGTAGAGAAAAAAGTATGAAAAAAAACTTTCTGACCTACAGCATGTGGGCACTCTAAATAATACTTAAAAGGATGCTGATTTAGCTAAAATGTTTTAACTGGAGGTTTTCCAGTACTTTGTTTCAGATCTTCAAAAACTTCATCACTAAAATCTGAAGCCAGATAAGAAGAATGTGCATGTTACCTTACCTCCAAGCCTGCTCTCCAACCTGGCTTTAAATTTTAGAGATTAAGGCATCCATCAACATGAAAGACCTTTCGTGCTTGCTTATGTCTGTTAGCCACTGAAGAAACTGTAACCTAAAGTTCACCAAACAGAAAAAGCAGCAGTCTCCTTTTCTTGTTTCAAGAGTAAACACCTGGACAAGAAGGTTGGCGTGATGGCCATGGTACAAAAGGCCCAGAGGCTGTGAAAAATCTATTTCTATGTTTGCAAGAGAGAGGGGAGTGTGCTTCCATTCCTTCCTCTATTCCCTCTCAAATAAACGCAAATAGTTGTGGAACAATTGTAGAAAGAGTTTGTGTCTCTCCTGTTGAAACACCTGCTCTTCTTCTGTATGTTAGAAAGTGAACACTACAAGTGTAAAACCTATTTTGTTGTTGAAGGACAAGGCCATAAGTGAAGGAAATGATTCTTTTGTCCTCCTGAAGGGAGGCCCTTAGCGCCAGCAAAAGGACCGGGAAGGCCTTTTGTGTATATTTCACTTTCCAGATCTCAGGGCATTCATTCCACTCAGTTATCTCTGTCAAAGTTTCAATTCTTTCTTAGGGGGACTGGCAGCCTGGTGGTCACTCCGTTGGTGATGCTTTTGTTGCACAGTCTTTGGTGAAGGTCCCTCTCTGAAATGAGTGCAGCCCAGGGAAGCTGGTTCAGCTTTTGCATTATTTGGGAGCAAGATTATTCCTTGTCTCCCCCAAAATGTAGACTGCCACTGGACTTAATTCTTGACTCCAAAGGTTATGAACAGAAACGCTAAAACAAGGTTTTATACATTTTACTTAAATTACCTCTTCAGCCAATGCCCTTTCAAATACATAGTCAGTGATTGTTTGGAGTGAGCTGTGCACTTAGGGAACTCTTACAGAGCTCAGACTTTGTTTTGGGAAATAAATGTGATTACCCTGTCTAGCAGAATTTCCCAGCACCACTTAAATATAAAAAATAACTTGTTCCTTTATAAACAATGTAAAATAATTACAGATTACCGTGATTTTATTGTATGGCTTTTAGATTTTCTGGCTCCTTGTTAGACCGGTAGGCTTTGCAATACAGTTCCAATGTATCTTTCAGTATCTACAAATAAGAGATCTCAGTCTGAGCTTTTAATGCACTTATCAGGACTCTAAAACTGCATTACTGTCATGGCTGAAAGTTGATGTGTTATTCATCATACAGTGAAATATCACTGTAAATAACAATTATTAATTGAAGCAAACACAAGAAATATTCCATGAAGTTTAGGATATATTTTACCCAAACAACAATAACGTTAGTAGTCACTGTCTGCATACTGCAAATACCAGAGGAAGATACACCAGAGAAGGAAATTTGGACCTTAATTACTGGGACATGATGATACAAATGGCAATAATCACTCCCCAAAAAGAACTTCCAGAGATCTGCTGCAAGAATGGAAAGTCAGCTTGTCATTGTTGCCTGCTAGGAAGCCACTTGTCTTCCCACTGCAGCACCTGTTCAGTTTGCTGTTCTGCAAATCATCGAATTTAGAACAATCAATCAGTGCAATTTTGTCTTCACAGCACTCTGTGTTTCCCTCATATGGGGTATGAACGTCAGAAAACAGATTTTTCAAGAGATAAAAGGAAAACAGCAGCCATCATCTGTTATAGAAAACAGACTAATGTGATACTCATTGTATACACACAATTTCCTGTTTTATTTGCCTGACAACAATTTTCATGAGCTAAGATAAATCAGTATACTGAATTTCCTTTGCTATTTTTGGCCTTTGTGCCGTAGCAGTGCATCAGAGGTAAATCTCTTGGTTCCTCATGCTTTGAGCATCATAGTAGAATGCTCAGTCTTGAGAAGTTTGCCCCTCCTGATGGAAAGCCATGCCTAATTATCTATCCAAGGAGTGGGGCATGTTTGCAGAGGTCACATTGCTCAGGCAACTTACACAACAGTTTTGCTGCTCTGCTTAAAAAGGATTTTAGTATTTAAAACTGTAAACCAGGTTGCCTCTATAAATAGAAGATAAAAGAGACAACAAAAGTGTATCTATAATGTATATGCATAGTTCACAAAAAGACACATATTTGGCAGTAAACCAGTAGTTTGCTTTATGTCTTTCCTGTCTTGAGTCAGAAAAACCGAACTCCAGGGATGTCTATCCATGCAGTATGTTGAAAACTACAGAAATGAAATGTTCCTCCTGATTAGAAGTTAAGAAAATCAAGAGCTTTATTATATCAAAGAACTCATTAAAAATTACTATTTCACATCCTATTTAGGTAAAATTTATCCCTGAGACTGACAATGCAGAACATAGCTGGAATGGAAGGATGCTTACAAAGCTGCTGTGGTGCCTCCACAGCTCAGGCCAAATGGGCTGCATGTCTCTTTGGTCGGGCAGAAGGCTGCTGCTGCCATGGTCTTGTTACTCCCGCAGGTTTGTGCAAAGACAGATGGCACTGTGCTATTTTGAACCATTTCTAAAACTCTGGATCTCAAATCCCAAACTGGCAGACTGGTTTATTTTCCGCTACATCATTCCAGTTGACACCACAAATGCACTGCACAACTGCCTTCAAATCCTGCCAGCAGAGTCTCCAGCACTGTCTGTCTCCATCCTATTGAACATATGCTGTCTCTGTAACACGTTTATCAGGACAGAGACTGATCATGTTGATATTTCAAGAAGCCTTTAAAAGCCCCCTAAACAGCCTGATTAAAAGGCTTTGCATGTGGAAAATAGAGCTGCAACCATGGAGGTTTGGATTGGGCTGTTGCATGGGCCATGCCCCAGTTGTACAGCAAGGAAAAGGAGAAATAAAAGCAGTAAATGAACGTGTAGGAGACCCAAATCCGTGAAACAGGCTCTATTTTTATGTCAAATGCTGATCAGGCTGTGAACCACTGCAAAAAACACTGATACAACGTCTCAGAGCCCTACTGAAGCACAACATTTGTCAGGATTTGTCAGGATTCAAAACCAGGCTGGTGGTCAGCTGTCCTACGGCAACACAGGGCATTGTGCAAATACAAGAAGCTTTTGCCATGGATATTTCACCAAAAGAAAAGGACACATAGCAGATAAAGAAAAAATTAAACCATTACCCAAAAGCAGAAACAATGGGAGAGGTAATGAAATGACAACCCCTGAAGTGTGGGCTTGATATTTCTGGGTCTGAGAGATTTTAGCCGGCTAGCCTGCTATCTTTCTCCCAAGGGAAAAATTCTTAAAAAAGCTTCTTCTCAAAACAAATCTTGGCAAACAACTATCCTTTCTCAAAACAATCCTTGTCTAGGTGGTGTTTTGCTTTTCTAGTTCTCAAAACATTTTAGCTGTTTCTCTAGTTTAACCAATGTGATTAGAGAGGTGTCGTTCCTATTCACCAAACATATTAAGTCTGTATCAGAACACCTTATAAAAAGGTAGTAAGATTCAGACAATAAAGTTTTTTTATGGTTTTTGCCTTCTGAAATGTTTAGAGTCTCTCATCTTTTTTCGTCTCCTACAACGACACTGAAGCACAAATATTCCAGCCCCTTCCTGACTGTCCAAATGAAATTCATAGAATACAAATATTTCTTGTTGGTAAAATACAATGTGAAGACAGAGCACAATCTACTTCATTTGGGGTGCCTGAAATCTCTCGACAAGAATAGAAATGCCACAGCTCCATGTCATGAAGAGATGTGTTTTCTGCTGATTTTTTCTTCCTTGGATTACTTTTTTTATTCTTGACACCATTTAACGTAGTTGTTGGTGACATGAACAGTGGGATTGAGTGCACCCTCAGCAGGTCTGCCAACAACAGGAAGCTGTGTGGTCTGGTTGACCTGCTGGAGGGAAAGGATGCTATGCTATCCAGAGGGATTTTGTCAGGCTGCAGATGTGGGCCCATGGTGGGTTACATCAAAGGTGGCGTGGCCAACAGATGGAGGGATGTGATCTTGCTCCTCTGCTCCACACTTGTGACACCCCATATGGAGTGCTGTGTCCAGCTCTGGGGGCCCTGAGTTAAGAAGGACATGCACCAGGGGAGGGCCATGAAGATGTTGAGAGGGTCCAAGAGGATGGAAATGAGGGCTGGAATACCTCTCCTATGAAGACAGGCGGAGAGAACTGAGCCTGGAGAAGAGAAGGTTCCAGGAAGACTAAAACAGCCTTCCAGTACCTACAAAAGAGCTGGAGAGGGATTTTCCATGAGGGGCTGTAGGGGCAGAACAAGGGGAAATGGCTTCAAACTGAAAGAGGGTAGGTTTAGACTGGATATCAGGAAGAAATCCATTACAGTGAGGCCGATGAGACGCTTTAACAGGTTGCCTGGAGAAGTTGTGGGTGCCCCATCTCTGGAAGTGTTCAGTGCAGGTTGAATGGGGTTTTGAGCAGCCTGGTCTAGTGGAAGGTGTCCTTGCTCATGGCAGGGGGAGATAGAACTAGAGGATTCTCCCAACCCAGGCCATTTTATGATTTTATTGATGCCATTTCAATTTTAAAATAATGCACTGAGGGTAAAAAAGGGTAAAGGATTATTGAGAGATACCAATGAGAAGAAAATTAGATAATTAAAATAAGATTTTCTTTTAAATAGTGACTATATAAGACAGTATTCCCTTCCCCAAGGAATGAATTTATTTTCCATCAAAAGGGTAATATTGACTAAGCTGGAAAAACATTAGATCCAAATTGGAGACCCAACTAGAAAATTAGATATTTAATTAATACATACAGAAATGCATGAACTGTAAAATCTCTGGAATGGAAGAATATTCAGATAAGATTTCACTGGAAAATGAGAAATAGTATTTGCATTGATGAATTAGATGCAGTGTTACTATACTGAAGAAGGCACACATTCTAGGAGGAAAAAATTTCTTTCTACATTCTGCTTGGTATCATTGTACTTGAAATTATTTCTATCTTATATATTGATATAAAAAATATAAAAATAACCCCATACATTAACCCCAACCCCTTTAAGATTAAGATCAATGATTAATATTAAGACTCTTTAAGACTTTAAGATTAATGTGGTAACTTTCAATTGCAAAATACACATATGTTAAATCATTAGAGCAGAGAAGCTAAATCCTTGCTGTTCCAGGGTGCTAAATCATTTGCAGTATGACTAAGAGAAAAACGTCAGAGAATTAATATTAGAAGAAAAAAATCCAAGACCTAAGGAATCACAGAAAAAAGCTCTCCATAAAATATGCAGAGATATTTGCTAAATCAGTTCAAGCAGTACAGATTTTAAGTAGAATTTGGTGGCGCACCTGGAGTAAAGGTATTATGATGTTTCACTAAATGTTTGGCATCTTGTGTCTCAGGGGCTTTCTGTTAGAGTATTTGATGCTGATTATGTGCTACAGGTCACCACCTATCTATTATGGTTTTCCATTCAGTGTTTTCTCTCCATCCTCTCCTTTTCTACCACTGTTTTTCCGCATCTTTATTCTTATTTCAGTTGTTTCCTTCTTCCCTGTTTTATTCCCAATATTATCATCAGTTATATCCTTTATTCTGTTGTTACATCTACCATTTCCCCTCTACTGTTTTGCTGGTGTTTTGATTTTTTTTTGGCAAATACTTTTCTTTGAGACATTCAGCATTGTGGTTAGTTCACGCCCCTGGGTGATATGGATTGGTAGACTGAGGTGGGGTGATAAAATAGTTGTTGTCAAGACACCTGCCACAGACCACAGGAGTTCTTCACAGAAATCTGGAAAAATTGCCTTGTTTGAGAAGCCTCAGGTACTCCAAAAACATAGGCATGTGTGAGAGTTTCTGTACTAGGAAATCTTAGTGTTGTTCATCACAATCTCTATGTTGAAGCATTAAATCCTCTAAAATATGATGGTCTTCCACTGCTTCTCAGTACACTATTACTGACTGAAGCAGTTTGATACAAGCTCAGGAAAGAACAAACCACTAACAACCATTTTGCCCTAAAAATCTGCACTTCTCTTTTCACCCATACTTCCCCTCTTCTGTAACTGGTAAAAAGAAACACTTTAAATGTTGCTGGTAGTTCCAACCTAATAGTGAGCTTTGTGACAGTCACACGTCTGACAGCATTGAAATGCACAGAGAAGACTTAGTCTGACACAACAACAGATGCACAGTGAGGCTGAAATATTCTCGATATGCTGAATTTGCTGGGCATAACATTTAGCTGGGCATCTGTGCGTGTAGCCACAGCATGTCCCAGTTCATGGCATGTGCAAAGCTGAGTTTAATTACACAGGCACAGTGGTGAGCTGTCCAGGATTTCTGAATGAGGAGTGATCCTCACAGAGTGTCTGCTGAGTGGCTGAGTGGATGTGAGTCAGAAGAAGAGCTGGAAAAAAGGAATGTGATAGATGACCTGTAAAAGCAATTTGTGTCTTTTAGCAGCTGCCTAGCTGGTAGGTACACATCTGCAGAAACTCTGTACATGGACTGTATTTAAGCATGCTCAGCACCAAGCTCTGCAAGAGGAGCTGAATAATGCAACAAGAAATATCCAATATCCTTTAGAAAAAGTACTTGGGATTTTTGTGGATGAGTCCATCTGAAAACTGGAAAAGATTTAAATGAATATTTTTTTCCATTTCATTTCTCCCTGTCTCCAGTTTGTTACTAACAGGAAGAGTTTGATTCAGGCAGCAATCTAGATAATAAAGATGAAGGCAAGATTGAGGTTGCAGGAGTTTAAGATGTAGAGAACCGTGTCTCTTTGTCTTAGGAAATCTGTGGCTAGTTGGTGTGTTCGCCATAAGAGGCTGGCTGATGTGTTTCTGTGTAAATCAGTTCAATAGCAAAGCAGGGAAGCTGCTGGTCAGAGAAGGGCCTTCTGTCAGCTGGTCAAACTGAAAAGGTCACAGCAAGGTCACTGATCACATGATCCTGTCCATCAGCTCATCCTTGCATATGGAGAGGGAGAGCAATGTGCTAACTTTGCCCCTGACACTGAATTACTGTGACCAGAGGTCCAAGAGGATGGAAATGAGTCAGCCCAAAACTTGATGCCCTCTGTTTGAGATCTGTGAAAGCAGCACAGGCTGAAGCCAAACTGCCACACACTCAGCTGGGACACTTGTGCATTTTGACAGGACATCTGACGTTGTTTGGGAGCAGATGTCAATCCACAATGATTAACAAGAAGCAGATGGGTGAGGTAAAGATATATTTGCTCATTTCTTTGACTCATGGTTGGTCAGTAAGAAAAACTCAAAGAAACAAGAAAAACTGGTACCTCCCAAGGACAGCTGATCAAGTGCCATTCCCAAGCTGTCTATTCCTACAGTCTGGCACCAGAGAAGCAGGACACCCCTATTTGATCCACATCTGGCATCAGCCACCTTTCTGGCTTATCAACACTCTTGATTTGTCACCACCGTTTTGTTCCTTACGTCTATGTTTCTCACAGCTTCTTCCATGCCACTCCTTAGTCCCTTTGGATCTTCTTTTTTTCCCCCTCCCCCTCCAGAGGTGTTTACCCAAATTCAGAACAAAAACTTGAAATTCAGAGGGCACCCCAGCTTCTTAAGTCTCAGGGAAAGAAAATTGTGCAACCAGTTGACAGTAATGTCTACTTTCTTTTCAAAACATGGACTTGTTTGATGATTTCCATTTGAACTCTGGAAGAAAGAAGGAAGGGTACACAATTTGGTCATGCTGAGAGCCTGGAGGAAGCTGACCTGCAGGGCTTTGCCATGTCTTACAGACCACACCACAGCTTTGGGTGCCTGGGCTCCTGGTGGCTGGGAGCTCGAGGGCCACTGAAATGTGGATGAGCAGAGGAGAGAAGGAGCTGGGTCCAGAGCAGCAGAGACACAGCACTCTGAATCCACCTGCAGCAACAGGATGCAGCCTGACCTGAGTATTGCTGAGATAAAAGCTGCCTGCTGCAAATTTAGATGTGAGCTGCAGTCAGAGGGAACCAAGCAGAACAGTAAAGGGAGTCAGAGGATGAGAGTGGGAGCAGAAGGGAGGCAAGGCAAGAGGCCTATAACAAATGTGTGTATGAGGAGAGCTCCCCAAAATGTTTTTTTTGGAGACTGATAAAGTAATTGTAACATTATTGAAATGCAGCAAAATTTTTAGTTAAAGGAGGTGTCCAAAGCCTGTTGCCCTCACATGGGGCTGTGGGGGAAGGTCAAAGGCAGACAGGCTGGGAACTGGGAGAGAAATGCAGGAGAACTTGTGTACCTCTCTGTTCTATATTATGATTTTGCTTGTGTTTAACGTGGCTTTTAATTTGACTGAATACATTATTTTGACAATTATATACAAAGCAAATTTCTTAAAAAAACCCAAACAGTTAAAGGTGAGTCTTAAGGAAGGACTGGAAACGGCCAGCTTGGAAGTAATAGAAATTATTTGGTGTGTAAGTACCATGCACACCATTGGAAATCCACAAAACCAGTGCAGAAAGAGCTGGGTGTGCAGCACTGTTGGTAAAGGAATCACATTGAGAACAGAGGATAGTGTCTGAATGCTGTGATGAACATCTTATTAGATAATTCCTGATGAGGGAAACTAGAAAGAGGGCAGATTCAGGGCTGAACACAAAATGGGAGCTTGTTGAGCTCATCATGTCCCACCCTTCCTCCCTGTTCTCTGACCCTCAGAATAAAGTGAAAATGCATCACAACTCTAATATTTCCCATTCATTTATTTTCCTGCATGAGGACAGGATGCAGCCTATTATTCTAATTCCAGAAAAAAAAAAAAAAAAAAGTCCTTCATAAATTGAATGCTCTGGTTTCATTGCATCCCTCAGCAGAAAGGATGTGGCACACCACAAACAACACCCAGGAACCAGTTGCAATGCAAACTGAGCCGCCAGCCAGGCATTCCTTCATCCCTGGAGGGGACACTATTACAAAGTCGAGATAACAGACTTAAGCAATTAAGATATGCTCTATGCATTAATGGAGAGAAATGTGTGGATTCCTGCAAGCTTGCAGGCACTTAGTGGAGAGCTGCTGCATAGGCTCCTTTCTCAAGGTAAAGGAAGTACTGGAAAGTGTAACAGTATAAAAAACCATTTGCTCCAGCTGACATAGTGTTACAACACCACTTCAATATCCTGCCTTCTCATGCTGCCCTAGAAGCTCAGCAGGGTCTTGTGCCCCCTGATATAACCACATCAGCTCCTTTGCTCTGAGTGAGATAATGCTTGGGTTTGACTAAGGGAATGTAAAATGCTTTGAGAAGCTGTATTTGAAGTTCTCGTCCCTCTCTTTCTCCTGTAGCTTTTGCAATCACCAACTTTCTGTACTTCTAGAGTCAGATCAGTTTTAGCCACTGATACACTGCTGTTTTTTTCTCCATATACTCTTTTCTCCAAATGTTGGTTTTTCTCCATATGCTCTTTTCATTTATAGAGGATGGGTTACAGAGATCTCATTAGCCTTTGAAAGTTCTTCATAACCTCTAACTCTCATCCTGTGATGCCAGGAAGTCAGATTTGGTAACTATCTTATTAAATGCATAGTTTTGTCTACATTGATATTACTGGAAATCTTAAGATGTTACCTATGAAAAACGTAAAGAAACTCTTTAAGTCCTGGTCGAAATAATACAGAAATAGTAGACCATTCCCAAGGTCATTAGTCATGTCATTAATTGTCTTGCAAAGAATCCCATGTTGAAGCAGAAGCAGGAAACCAAGAGGTTGCTATTGCTCCGGGGAGACTGACAAATATGCTAATTTTATGTTAAGTGAGCTTTACTGAGTGAAGAAAGTACATATTTTCAAGGTGCTAAACTGAAATCAAATCAAATTTGGCTGAGAAAGTCATGACAGCTTGGTAAATTAAATTAGCAATTGTAATAGTACTTTGCTTTGAAGATGTCTCACAATATCAGTATTTCTGAGGTGTCTCATCATCTACAACCCAAAAAATTATTTTCAAATTATTCTAAAAGAAAGGGTTTTTTTGGGGGGAGGAGTCATTCTAGCTGAAGTATTTTAAACAATTCAATTTTTCTGACACTCGATGACAAATTCATTTCTCTCCCTGAACATTTTTGAGATAACAGTATATATTATGGTGCAACCTTTACACAGTTTGGATTCTGCAACTGATAAGAAGGATCAGGAGACAATTTTTTGATCAATAAGCATTTTCATGTAACAATGAGACAGATGATAATCTCTCTCCAAAAAAAGGAGAAGGAAGGACTGGTAAAACTCAGAACACAGTCTGAAGAGGACAGAAAATAGGAAGGAGTAACAAAACAAGTGACAATATATATTATCTTGCTATCAGACTGAAGAAAAGAAAAATATTACCTTTTGGTTGGAGACTGACTATAACCTTATTCAACTGCTTCATTTGCAAGTGGAGTACAACCCTGGTGGTACAGTAGCTAGGAATCACTGAGATAGATTTGTGAGTTCATGTGGTCATAAAGGAGAGATTTCTAGGTAGTGGTCTACATTTATGGGAGAGGAAACAGGCCTCTCTAAAAAGAAAGTTGTAAACATGTGAGTTTATTCCTGTTATATTTAAAGGAGCAGTTTATGAGCTAGTCACCGTACTGCAGATTAAATACAGTTTTATTATGGCATATAAATCTAAGAATCAGTGACTGTCATGTTCAATGGCATAACACTGCTACTATTGTGTCAGATTTAGTATCAGAATAAATAACCAAGTTGCAGCACAAGGAGCCATTAGTGACATTGACTGTGCTGTGAAAAACCTCTAAATCTAATTCAGGAAGCTATTTAAAAACAATGCTATCCCTAGTACGGTACTACACTATCCTATCCTACCCTATCCTATCCTATTCTATTCTATCCTAGTACTATACAACATTATTTTCTTTAAACTTCTAACACATTTGCAAAACATTAAAATAAGATACCCTAAGACCCACCCCCACCAACAAGAACCCACCAAACAAAAAAAAAAAAAACCCAAAAAAACCCAAAACCCACAAACCACAAAAAAACCCAACCAGCCAACAACAACAACAACAAAACAAACAAAAAAAACCCACCCCAAAGAACTCCCCCAAAAATAAGAAAAAAAAAGATTTGACAGAATAATTTCAAACACCCAGTTCCTGCTGAGTGGTGTCAAGTCTATTGGCTTGGCAAGTTTTAAAGCAAGATCACTGATACAATCACGGTGCCTGTTATTATTTACAGCATGGGTATCATGGGCAAGCCATTGGGAATCACACTATCTTCCAAATGAGTTCCTTCTCCATGACAACTAATAGTTTTTTAAGTGTTCCCTGAAATATGCAGATGGAGAATGCATTACTGTACCTATCAGAAAGGACTTATTTAAAGAGTGTATAATTATAGCTTTAAAATTTGCTGAGCAGAAACACTTGAAATTAAGACATCAGCCAGGATTTGGCACTGTAATTTAAACAATGAGAGCATTTCTTTTAAAAGAAATGCAAAGTAGCCTGCAGCCAAAGGTCTGGCTAAACGGGAAAATGTTGTAGTGTCTTTCCATAATTTATATACTTACCTTTCTTTTTGTGATAATGGGAGTTAAGCAAATTATTCACCATGAATAATTTAGCCTATGAATTTATAGTTCTATATAAAGGTTCTAAAGGAAGATTATCTTGTCTTCGCATTTATTCATTACTCAATATTTTTCAAGGCATATGTTTATTTTGCTGTCTTGAACATGCTCATGCAGAACAGATGTTTTTTTCTTCTGCAAAGAGCAGCAGCACAATATAAACTTACTTTACATTCTGTATCCAGTCTATTTAAGCAGAGTTTGGCAGTGTGAAGATCGTGTTGAGCCTTTGAACAGAGATAAATGTCATCTTAAAAAGCTGGACAGCTTAAAACTACATGTACAGGCCCGGGCTTCTCTGAGAGAATGAAAGCTGTGCTAGCCTAAGGCACAGTAACACAAACCATGAAATTCCTTTCTAATTCATACTCCAGAAACTCCCACATCCCTTGCTCTTCCCAGGTGCTCCAGCAACCTGAGCAAGCTTTCTCCAGGTTCTAGAAAACCTCTGGTGCTTCTGGCTAAGAGGCCACTGCAGATCAGACGAGGACACAGGCACTTTCAAATTATCAATGGTGGGAGTGAAAACAGTACAGCTCTTGAGGGAAAGCGTTGATTTGATCCCAGTGAACTTCTAAAACATGGGACATGAATCACTTCCCTTTCTGTCTGGCAACTTCTGCAAGATTTTGGTCCGGCTATGTGTTGTCATGATTTTTCCCTAAGTGAAACAAGTGTCAGATAAAACCAGAGCTTTTTTTTTT
>WAAE01020655.1:4083-23274 GCA_013400495.1 Nicator chloris
CAGCAGCACCCCAGGGCCAGCAGCACCCCAGGGCCAGCAGCACCCCAGGGACAGCAGCACCCCAGGGCCAGCAGCCCAGGGACAGCAGCAGCCCAGGGACAGCAGCACCCCGGGGCCAGCAGCACCCCAGGGCTCAGCAGGGCCAGCAGCACCCCGGGGCCAGCAGCACCCCCAGCTCCCGACCTCAGCTGCTGCCGAGCTTTACAAAGACAAACAAATTGAAAGCAGCTCCGGGGTGAGCGGGGGAGCTGCCAGGCACTGCTTTCAAATCTCCCTGGAAATAAAAATCCGTGTGAGGGAGAGGAGCCGGGAGGCCCCGGGTGTGTCCCCCGAGCACGGTTCAGAGCCCCCAGCACCCTGCTCTGCCTTTGTAAATGAGAAATCTTGTCATCTGATCACAGGGACCAAGAAAATCACGGCAAACTTTATCTGCTAAGTGAACCCTAATAACCTCGACTTTAACTTCGAGAAAATTACACTGGGAAACATTTCATAGTCTCGCAGGTTGCGGGAGACACAAAATTCTTTCTTTTCTCCCACCTCTCCAGGAGTTATTAACCCTCCCCACAGAGCCTCGGAGACCTCCAGCAAATTGTCCCTTCCCACAGATCTCATGGAGCAGCCGTGCCAGGGGCTCCACTGGCTCTGGCAGCACCTTTGAGGAGAAAGCTACACCCAGACTCAGATTAAAGCCTTCCCAGTTCCTTGAGAGAAGGCAAAGAAAAACCAAAAATCCCATCCTTTGAAAGAAAACCGTTGTGTGACTGGTCCAGGAGCTTTTCCCCCACACCTCTCCCTGAACACCCCTCTGCTCTGGGGGCTGCAGTGGGGCAGTGTTGGAGTCCAGGGCATCCCCTGCCTGCCCTGCAGGGTCTGAGGTCCTGGCAGGGGGCAGGGACCCCCCTGCACAGAGCCCAGACAGACACTGTCCTGGATCTCGGGCCATGGCAGAGCTTCCAGCTTGGGAAATGAATGACAAGGCACGAGAATGTAACAAAAATAATAGTTAGTAATAGTAGTTAAATGATCACAGGGTGCAAATGTAGAATATTGGGGTTTTTAGAGAGGGCTCAGAAGAAAAACATGGAGGACCTGGGTGTGGTCCTTGTCCTTTTTGTCCTTCTTCTTGTCACCCATTTCTCTGCTGTGGTGGCTCCCAGGGTTGGTGTGGGATAGAGGTGACCTGTCTGACATGAGCAGTAGGTATTGGTGATCAATGGTCAATAAAGGATATATAAAACATGGTATAAGAGGCTTTGCCCTGCTGTGGTGGCTCCCAGGGTTGGTGTGGGATAGAGGTGACCTGTCTGACATTAGCAGTAGGTATTGGTGATCAATGGTCAATAAAGGATATATAAAACATGGTCTAAGAGGCTTTGCCCTGCTGTGGTGGCTCCCAGGGTTGGTGTAGGATAGAGGTGACCTGTCTGACATTAGCAGTAGGTATTGGTCATTAATGAAGGTGATTAATGATAAATAAAGGATATATAAAACATGGTCTAAGAGGCTTTGCCCGCCTGCCGTGGGCGGGAGTCGCCTCCTGCCCTGGCTGCAACAAGGCCTTGGCAGGGCACAGAGAGAATTTGTAGATAAGAAATAATAAACAACCAGGAGAAAACCTGAAATGGAGGCTTTTGACTCTTCTTCTGCTTCAGCACAGGGCATTCAGGGAAAAAGGACTCTGATCTGACATGTCTGGGGAATCTCAAACCCGAGAGGGCAGGAGCCCCCCGGGGCCAGCCCTGCCCTGTGCCTGCAGCTCCGGGGGTTGCAGTGGGTGCTGCAGCTGCCCCGGGGCCAGGGGCATTTTCTGCTGCAGAGCAGCTCAGCCCTGCTGCCTTCAGCCAGGAGCCCAGCACAGGCACGGCCCGGAGCTTCAGAGAGGGGAAAAGGCAACTCCAGGGCTGCTTGGAGGAGCTTCCAGCCACCCACAGTGCTTGGGGAAGTGAAGAATGAAAGAGAGTCTCAGAATGGTTCAGGTTGGGAAAGTCCTCCAGGAGAATGGAACCCAACCTGTGGCCAAACACCACAATGCCCCCGGACAGCACACAGCAAAATGGCATGGCTTAGGCATGTGGAAAGGTGTTCTTCAGGTGAAAATGTGCTATTTGAGTGGAAATGTGCTATTTGAGGGGAAATGTGCTGTTCAAGTGGAAATGTGCTATTCAGAGAAGAGCATGCAAATTTCTTCTTCTTCTTTTTCTTCTTCTTCTTCTTCCTCTTCTTCTTCTTCTTCTTCTTCTTCTTCTTCCTACTACTACTATTATTATCATTATTATTATTATCATTATTATTATTATTATTATTACTATTATCCTGCACACCTGTGGGTGTGATCCCCCCGGGGGTTTTACACCTCACCTGGCAATGCTGCTGCTCTGTGCCTGTGCAAATCCAGCCCACCCCACCAAAAAACCCTGCAAGGGAATGGCCCTGAAAAGAAAAGGCCAGAAAAGAGAACTAAGCCTCTGGTTGTGCCGCTGAGTCTGGACCAGAGACCCCTCACGATGTGGTGGCCAGAGCCTGACAGTTTTAACTCACAGGAAGAAAAGGTCTGAAGGTTCCGGCGGGGCAGGGATGTCCCTGCTCAGCCTGATCTGGGATCTCTCTCCCCGAGCTGTGCCAGATCTCAGGCACAGAATGGAACCTGTTCCCTTCAGCAGTTTCACTCAGCACCCGCTCCACCCTCTGCTGCCAGGGAAGCCGGAGTCTCCAACCCCTTCAATTGTCATTGGTGACACTGGGCTGTGACTCGGAGCTCTGAGCACGAGGTCACAGCTCCTGCAGGGCACCGGGACACCCCGGCAGGGCCAAGTGGCTCCTGCTCGTTTTTGGGTTCAGAAGAGACTTTCTCCCAGTGCAGGCAAAACGAGGATTTCACCCCCAGACCTCCTGGTGCAGAGCTGCCCCATTTGGTGGCCTCACATCCCTCCGAGTCTCTCACACGCATCAGAGAGGCTTTGGGGGTGTGAGCAGAGTATTAAACAACTGCCAGCAAGGGGATTGCACTCAGCAAGCTCTGCCAGGCAGGGGGAACCCTCCTGCAAGGGAGCCGTTCCCACCCAAAAACCCAAACAAGATTCCTGAGAACACTCAGGAAACTCACTGGGGGGATTGTCAGGAAAACCCCCTCAAAATGTTTATTTAAAAATCACATTCCAAACTGCCTGGTGGAACACTGTTTAACATGGTGGGGAAAACCACAAATTCATTGAACTCTGCCCTTGAGGCTGGGACATCCCCGGTGTGCTCGGCACCACCGTGGTCAGAGGTGTAAAAAACGCCCACCTCCATGGAATCCCAGAGTGGTTTGGGTTGGAAGGGAGCTGAAACATCACCCAGTGCCACCCCTGCCATGGCAGGGACACCTCGCACTGTCCCAGGCTGCTCCCAGCCCAGTGTCCCACCTGGCCGTGGACACTGCCAGAATAAGTGCCTTGGGCACTTATTTTCTGTGAGCCAAACCCTGCTCAGAGAAATGAGTGTCAATTACCCGGGTCAGACCTGGGCACCCACGGCTGTGTCAGGGACAGCCAGGTGACCTCGGGCTGCTGTCCCCACCCGCAGCCCCCGTGCCAGCGTGGGAGGGGTCGGGATTGGTGCCCGTTGCCATGGGCAGCCCTGCCCCTGCTCTGCTGCTGCTGAACAGAGGGTGAAATGCATCCCCCATCACAGCCTGGGCCCTGATCCTTCCCACGGGGTCATAAACACCACCCTGAGCAGGGCAGTGCGCTGTGCTCCCCCTGGGGATGTCCCACCCTGAGCAGGGCAGTGCGCTGTGCTCCCCCTGGGGATGTCCCACCCTGAGCAGGGCAGTGCGCTGTGCTCCCCCTGGGGATGTCCCACCCTGAGCAGGGCAGTGCGCTGTGCTCCCCCTGGGGATGTCCCACCCTGAGCAGGGCAGTGCCCCCTGCCCCTCCTGGGGATCTCCCACCCACCCACAGCCCTGTGCCAGGGTGTCCAGAGCTTCCCCTGGCAGTGACAGAGCCCTGCCAGCCAAAGCCACCCAGGAGGTGACAAACACAGCCTCTGAATGACACTAAACCTATGCCAGCTTTGAGGAAAGGAGTTGGGCAATCTGCGTGGCCAGGCCAGCAAGGAGCACACAATAAAGGACTTAATCCTGCCTGAACTGGGCAAGCTCCTGAATTTCCAGGCAGGCTGTGAAAGCAATGCAGGGGTCGCTCCGGGGAGCTCGTATTTTGTCTGGAGAAGGAAAGGAAGGAGCAGGAGAGCCTCCAGAAGTTCCTTTTGTTAGGAGCTGCTCCCTGCCAGCTCGGCAGCAGTCCCGTGTCACCCCAGTGCCCGTTGGGGGCAGCTGGGGCGTGCAGGGTGCTGTGCCAGGATCTCCCGTCCCCAGTGCCCAGGAGAGGGCTGTTCCTCCCGGGAGCCAGCGGCTCCAGCTGCCCAGCACAAAGCCTTGGAGCGGCTTCGATCCGCACAGAGCTGCCGGAGGGGCCGGGCTCGGAGGGGCCCTTATTAAAACAGGGATCAAACCAGGCTGCAATTACGCCCCGCTAATCCTCGGAAAACAGCCAGCTATTTCTTCTTTATTTGCGCGGGGTGAACAGAACAACCACACGGGGCAAATTAGAACTTCCCCTTCAGTCGCCACCCCGATCGTTGCGCAGGTTTCACCCACCCCAGCCGGCCCAAAAAGAGAGCCCGGGCACGGGTGGCCCTTGCAGCACCCAACGCGGGGCTGCGGCATCACCGCCAAATTAATTACCGCTGGATTTGATTGATTTGGCCGCGCAGGGCTCGGAGCAGCCGCGAGAGCCGCGAGTGCGAGATGCCTGTGCTGAAAAGGGTGAGCCATACATCAAGGGAATTTCTGGAGGCGATACCTGGGCACGGCAGGGAGGGCGTCCCGCGGCCCGGGCGGGGCACAAACTGCTGCCGGAGGCGTTTTTAAATACAACCATCGCGCCTCGAAATGTCACGCTGGGCTTTAGTTAACTAAGGTGGCAGCTCCTTAAAGCCCAGAATTTATGGCGCTGAAATTTTCCAAATGTAAGACCGGAAAGGGTTGGGGAAAAAAAAAAAAAAATTAAAAAATCTGTCGGCTTTTATTTATTCCCTATATAAATATAGGCAATTTAGTCCTTCCCCCAAATAGGGGCAGATTAGATGAGTGAGACAGCAGTCAATTCATTTTGCATAGGAATGGCTCATTAAAGGGAAGAGAGCCCCCCGTTCGTGCGAGGAGGGCCGGGCCGGGCGCGGGCGGATTTACGGCGAGCCGGGAGGATAATGAGGGAGGAGAGGCTGCGGCGGGGGCAGCGCTCCGGGATGGAGGTGTCCCTCATTATGGATGTGTCCCGGGAGCTTGCTTTAATATTTTAATAAATAACAACATCGGCCCAACAAGAAATTAATGAATAGTATCATTAATAATGAGCTGCAGCCTTGTAGTGGTAGGACAGATATTAAATTGAAGCACAGTGGTGCTGTCTCCAGAGACTTGGGAATTTTCCAGCGGCAAACAAGGCCGCTGAATGAAGCAGCCATCGCTCTGTGCCAACAGCTTTTACAACAGGTTGGGAGTAATAAAAGAGGATTTTCTGCACGATAAAGTTAAGCCTTAGAAAATCTGCTGGTGTAGATCGGTGTGAAAAGTACTGCCAAACGTGATCCTTAATTAAACTTTAATTAAGATAAAGCTCTTTCCCTTAAAAAGGGGGGCGGGGAGGGGGAGGCAGCAGCAAAGAGAGTGTCAGCTCTTTTCCTACCAGTTTCTGATCTGAAGTAATTCTATATTAAATCACAGAAAAGTGCCTTCAAATAAGTTAAACCCGCGAAAGGCCGGAAATTCAGCACGGGGGATGAAATGCCATCCATAGCCCAGCCGTGTGCCTGTTTAGCTCGATCTGTGCAGCATTTGGAGCCCGTGGTGGAGGAGAAGAGCACAGCTGGGAGCAGTGGTGGGAACGTTCCCCTCTCCGAGCTGCCGGGGGCCGTGGCTGGGCCCACGGAATCCTCCCCAGCCCTTTCCCAAAGGTTTGGGATTCTGTGCCCCACAGCCCGGGGTGACAGTGTCACACGCATGAGGAACAGCCTGGGGGAGCAGAACATTTCCCCTGCAGCACCAAAGCCTCAGCACGCTCCCCGGGGTCAGCCAGAGGGGCTGGAGGAGCTGGGGCAGTGTCAGCACCAGCACAGCCATCTCTGGGCAGCCTCCCAGCACAGGCACCCCAAAACAAACACCCCATGGCTCCAGAACGTGGGTTTCCCCGGCAGCTGATGCTCAGCCTGGCAGCTGGGCCGGGCTGGGAGAGGAGCACAGGGAGTTTTCCTCCCAAAATTCCCCCGCCGGGGCTGCTTCATGCCCAAAACCCACAGCAGGGAGTTTGGGTCCCAGAAAGAGCCCTGGACAGCCCCCATGCCCCTGTGGAGCTGGGACCAGCTCCTTCCCCAGCACCCAAAGGCAGATCTGCGGCTGCCACTTGATTTTCTTGGTGGGATAATTAACATGAGCTCCCCAACACAACAACTCACCACGTTCTCACAGCCAGATTGCTCCTCCTGCTCCTGGTCTGGACTTTTCAAGCTGGCTGGTTCCAGTTAAAGGGGGAGTGCAACACCTGACTATATTGGGACGGATTGGAAATGGGGAGAGCAGGGAGTGAGGGGAGGAAGCCCCCATTTCACCCCCCCACAGCAGAGCAGCCAGCTCCTGGAATCCTGGAAAACATCGGTTTTGTAGGCACCAATTTTCCCAGGTTTATTTTTCTGTGCCTGTGAAGGTGTGGCTGCCCCGTCCCTGGACATGTCCCAGGGTGGGACAGAGGGCAGGGCTTGGGGAGCAGGGCTTGGGCAGCCGGGGACAGTGGGAGGTGTTGGTGGAAAGGGCTGCCATGGGATGAGCTTTGGAGTCCTTGCACCCCGGAGCACCCCGGGGCTCCGTTTGACTCCTTTGTTTGCCTCTTCCCTCCCCACTGGACACGTTCTAAAACTGATTTCTTCAATGATGCCATGGTGAAGTGCAGCACCCCCGGGAATTCCGGTCCCCGGTGTTGTGGGAAGTCAGGAATCCTCTCCAAGGGAATTGTTTAATCCAGGATGAGCTGCACTGAGAGGAGAACACAACTTGGGCACCAACACCTGCCTTTGGGCACTGACCAGTGCAGCTCTGACAAAACCACGGCTCCTCCCTGCTGCCCTATTCCCTTCACCATTCCTGCCATAATCAATATCAAATTTTACTGCTGAAGGTCTCAGAATGCTGCTTGCAGCCAGACGTCCGTGCACAAATTCCTGATGCTTTGCCTCAAACCCAGCCGGGTTCAGTGAAATCAGAGCTCATACAGAGCATACTGACAGCAAAACAAATATTTTCTACAAAGTCAAAAGAATAGAGGATATTTTTTTTTTTGCTTCTGTCTCTCTCTTTTTTTTTTTTTAATCTGGCTCCACTTGAGATGCTTTTTTCCATTTCTTTCCTTTCAATGTCTCTAAGAAAAGCATCTTTAAGGGTCTGTACATGCAGGGGCACTTAACCTCCACAGACTCCCTGCTTTGATAAAAGTTTTTATTTAAGCTTCAGAAAGCAAGTCAAGCCTGGATGACACAGTGCTAATTCTTTTCTAATTCAAAATTTAAACCGGGGTGCTTGACTTAAATCAGGGGTTGAACGGGCGTGTTGGAGTGAGTGAGAGCTGATCACCTCAAAGGGAATCAAGGCTTGGAACATCTTTTGTTCTCTCAATTAGCCCGGATTCTGATATCCGGAGACTTTTAATAAATGCAGTGATAAATTAATAATTGGGGAGGCAGGAACAGCCAGCTGCTCCTGCCAGCTGCCCTCGGGGGGTGGCAGCTCCAAGGAGCTGCTCCTCTGCCCGGGGGGATTTTGGGGAGAAGGGGCTCAGTGCTCCGGGGGTCTGGGATAACAGGTTCTCATGGAATATTGCCTCCTGTTTTAAAGCTCTTCCCCCAGCAGCTTCTGAGGTTTGTACTCGGGAATTTCACGGGATTCTCCCCGCTCCGTCCCAACCCAGCCCATCTCCAGGCGCTGCCTCTGTGCCAGCAGCCCCCGGGGAGGATGAGGAGGGAGCGGCTGCCCCTCATCCTCCCCGGACACGCAGTCCCAGCGCTGTCCGACACTCCCCGGCAGCCCTGCAGAGCGGGGCCACCATCCCGCAGGGGCTGTCGCTGTCCCCCCGAAGCCCCCGCGGTCCCCAGGCAGCAGGAGGAGCCGAGCATCCCGCCCTGGCCGGCCGTGCCCGCCGTCTCCCCGGGAGATGATGGTTCATTTGGGGGCTCTCGGAGCAGAGATCGCGGGGTCCCGCCCTCGGCAGCCGCGTCTGCTGACTGCCTTCCACCGCCTGAAAGCGCCGGCAATTTTTCCATAATAAAAACTGGATTAGCGTGTATCAAGGAGAGGTTCCACCAGCTGTCACTTTGAAATCGGGCTACTCTATCCGATGGGCGCGGTGATCATGGATAAACCCGTAAATGACAAGCAGTTTTCCTGTATTTATCTAATAAGTGGCTGATGCAGGCGAGCATCTTCTCTAATAAAACAGGAGGGCGGGGGAGGAGACGGGCCGGGGCTCCGCTTGAATTCAATCCAAACTGAGCAACAGTGGCACAGGCAAATCCTGCAGGAAAATGGCTTTGTTTTCCTTTCTTTCCCCACCCTTTCAAACGTTCTGGTTTTAAACGCACTGGGGACGCAAGTTAAACCCAAACCCATTAAAAATAATTTTTAGAGATTCCCGAGGTTCAGCTGGTTTTGATTGAGGAGAGCCAGCGTGTCCCTGTGTGTGTGTGCTGAACAGAAAACCAGGTGTCTGTGAACGAGCAGGGCTGCAGGTGTGTGTGAAAAGGGAGCACGGGGCTGCTCGGAGCAGCAGTGGTGGCAGGAGCTGCAGGAGAATCCTTATGAATCTGCAGAATATGAATCAGCTGGTCCCTAACTCCTGTGTGGTGTTATCAGGGATGACACAGCACCCAGGTTACGTCAGGGGAAATGACCAGGTGGATCAGTGGAATCTGCAGTTTACTGAAGGCAACGCACAGAAATTGGGGCTAACTTGGCTGAATTATGGGCATAGGAAAAAATCGTTATGAAAAGACTGATCACTGGCTAATAATGAGAAGACAAAAGAGCCTGCCCACCCTCCCAGCCAGGAATTCCTAATTCCCCAGAGCCCACCCAGCCCTGCCCTCTGGCACTGGGAGCGATCCCCTGTGTCCTGTCCCTGCAGGCCTTGTCCCCAGTCCCTCTGCAGCTCTCCTGGAGCCCCTTTGGGCCCTGCCAGGGGCTCTGAGCCCTCCCTGGAGCCTTCCCTTCTCCAGGGGACCATTCCCAGCTCCCCCGGGGCCTTCCCTTCTGCAGGGGTACATTCCCAGCTCTGCCTGGAGCCTGCCTTTCTCCAGGGGACGATCCCCAGCTCTCCCTGGAGCCTTCCCTCCCCCAGGGGAACATTCCCAGCTCTCCTGGAGCCTTCCCTGCTGCAGGGGAACATTCCCAGCTCTCCTGGAGCCTTCCCTGCTGCAGGGGAACATTCCCAGCTCTCCTGGAGCCTTCCCTGCTGCAGGGGAACATTCCCAGCTCTCCTGGAGCCTTCCCTGCTGCAGGGGAACATTCCCAGCTCTGCCTGGAGCCTTCCCTTCTCCAACCCTCAGCCCTCCACAGCATCTGGAGAAGGATTTGGAGAGGATTTGGAAGGAAGAGGCGTTTTCAGACACAGAGGGCAGTGAGAGGGACAAAATCCATTCTGCCTTTTCCTGGCTGTCCCAGAGGAGGAGGCGAGAAGGGAACCAGACCCTGGCACGGCCCTGGGCAGGCAGGGACAGGGACAAAACAATCCCTGTGCCCACAGCAGCTCAGAGGGGACATTCCAGTGGCAACAGGGAGCACATTTCCACGGGCTGGATCCGTTCCCTGTGGATGAGCAGGACCTGGGCTGGAGGGAGGCACCAGGAGAGAAGGGAGCTGGGGATGGATGAATGGGGAACAGGAATGGGGAACAGCTGGGGAATCATGGAGAGAAGGGAGCTGGGGATGGATGGAATGGGGAGCAGCTGGGGATGGATGGAATGGGGGAACAGCTGGGGATGGATGGAATGGGGAGCAGCTGGTGAGTCGTGGGGAGAGAGGAGGTGGATGGAATGGAGAACAGGGTGAGTCATGGGGAGAAGGGAGCTGGGGTGGATGGAATGGGGAGAAAGGAGGTGGATGGAATGGAGAACAGGGTGAGTCATGGGGAAGGCACCACAGGGCCTCCCGCCCAGCCCAGGGCTCCTTGGCTGGCTCTGGGAGCTGCAGTTCCTCAGTTTCCCCCTTTGTTCGTGGGCACGTGGGAAGGAGCGGGGTGTGATGAGGTCAGTGCAGTAACAGGGGCCCTTTGTGGCCTTTTTTTGGGATGTTTTGGGGTGGTTTGTTTGAAATCCCAGATGAGTCAGGGAGCAGGAATTGCTGGCAAGAAAAGGCAGGCACCAAGATCCTCAGTCCTTCCACGAGACCTGCCCTGCAAGGGCTGCAAGCCCCCTCCCCACCCCAGCTGATAAACATCACCTATTTCATAAATACTGATTTATTGGATGATTCAGAGGCTTCCCAAGCCTCCAGCAGGGACGGGACTAACAGTGTGCCACAAACATCAAGTGCTCCTCCTCACCAGTGTGATAACATTTACTTCCTAAACAAATTAAATCTGATATTTGAGAAAAATACAGACAACCCGTCCACAGCTTCTCCTGCCCTCAATTTAACTTTTCCCTGCAAACACACTTCAAGGAAACGACACTTGGTGTGCACTTAATAGCCCTGGAAAGCAGGGAGCAAATCCCCCTGCACGTGTTCGTCACTCAAAGACCCCCCAGCCGTTCTGTGTCCAATTCGTGTCTTGGTGTGGCCTGGGGAAGCTGCAGAGGGAGGAGCAGGGCGGGCCAAGGGAAAGGGGAGCTGTGAAATGCCATCATTACCCGATGGTAGTGCTGAAACCCGATGTTTCTGGCAGCTTTGGTGCCTGCTCACAGGTCTGGGAGCGGCTCCTGAGCCGGCAGCAGCCCTTTCCTGTTGTCATTATCCAAACAATTGTCGTTATTCTGCTCCATGTTTGGGGCAGGATCCCAGCCGGCCCCTCCACGCTGGGTCAGCTGTGGGGACCAAAATCCTCCCCAAAATCAGCCTGGGCTGAGCTGGTTTGTGGGCAGATGTCACATTCCCTGCCCCAGGGCTGCAGGCCAGGGCATGTGTGTGGCTGGAGCTCCCCACAGACACGGGGGTCTCGGGGGTCTCGGGGGTCTCGGGGGTCTCGGGGGCTGCAGGAGGCTCCAGGTCCACTCCTCCCGGGCATTTTTGGGAAGCAAAGCCAGCAGCCCCGTGGGGAGGGCCATGGGATGGCTGTTCCTCCCAGACAGCGCCTGCCAAAGTTCCACATCAGGGATTAAGGTCTCTGTGCACAGATTGGGGTCTGGGGAGGCAGAGGGAGCGGAATGGGCAGAAATGGAACATGGAATGGATTGACAGCCACTAAAGGGCAGCCGGGAGAGGCTGCACGGCCAGAAACAAAGACAAACTTTTCTTTAGGGGACAGGGGATGGGGAGAGGTTGTTGGGCGGGCACAGGGAGCCTCACGCGTGCCACGGACACGGGGAAAGGTGGGGAATAAACCCAGAGTGGTGGGGACCCTGCTGAGATCTGTAAAATCTCACCAGGTAAATCACTGGGAAATCACTGCCAGGCCGAGGGAAGGGCAGCGGGGCTTTCCCTGCTGCAAATTACCTAAATGGGAAATGTTCATCAGTCCAGTGTCACAGGAAAAAACCAACAAAAAACCACCCAAAAGATGGAGCTGCTCAGAGAAGAGGATTTGTTGGCTTGGTTTGAGTTCTGACACAAGAGGTGAGGCACCCCTGCTCCAGGGGAGCTGAGCGGGTGTGTGAGCTGTGGAAAACACAGCCTCACAAACTCCAGGCTGGAGGAGGAGCAGGTGCAGGGCAGAGGGCCCTGGGGCTCTGCCCTGATGTCCCAGCCCAGGGCTGTGCCCGGAGCCCCCCTGGCAGGCGCTGAAGGGCTGGGCACTGCCAGGGCCACCAGTGGCCCGTGTCCCCAAGTGCCACCCCTGAGCTCTGTTAATTTAACATCCCCTGGGGATGGGGCTGCTTTAGCCACAGGCTCTCCCCGTTCCTGGGCACCCTGACCCCTCACAGCCACATCCCAGTGCTCCTGGAGCTGCCCAGCTGTGCCGTGTCCCTGCTCTGCCGTGTCCCAGCTCTGCCGTGTCCCAGCTGTGCCGTGTCCCAGCTGTGCCATGTCCCAGCTGTGCCGTGTCCCTGCTCTGCCGTGTCCCAGCTCTGCCGTGTCCCTGCAGCTCCCCAGGCCCCGGGGGACATTCCTGTTCCTGGCCCTGGGGGTGATTTCAGAGCCCAGCCCTGGGAGGAGGCTCCTGGCCAGCAGCACACCCCTGGGAGCCCACGGCCTGCCTGGGGACAGGGGCTGATGGAAAGTTCTGGTAGGGGTTTGCCCCCTCAGCATGGCGAAAAGAAATACTCACAGCTTCGTGAGCCTGGAAAAAATACAGAATAAAGTCAATTCCAGGAGGAAGGTGAGCACAGGGCAGTGCTGGGAATGGGCAAACTCCTGTGTGGGAGCTCCAGCAGCCTGAGCCCCCTGGAAGGGCTTCATCCACCGTGCTCCATCCAACCTTCCCTGGGATATCGTGCTGGGCTCGGGACTAAACCAGGGTTGCAGATGAACTGGGCTCGGGACTAAACCAGGATTGCAGATGAACTGGGCTCTGAGCAGCCCCTTCAGCACAATGCAGATCACTGTAGTGGGGACAGGAATCTCTCACTGCTCCAAGAGGAGCAGCCAGGATTTCAGTCGTGCCTTGCTGGCTATTTCCATTGCACTGATGACATCAGAAATAAGCCTTGCAGATTCTGACTTTTAGAAAATGATTCCCTTGAAAGGCTGGTTTGTGTTTTTGCTGTCCTGTTCTGTTTATGTTTTCCTGCTCTTTTCTAGCAAGGAATGCACAGGTTTGGAGGAAGGTCTGTGATGTTATGCAAGTTAAACCTGTAAGAATGGTGAACTCTTGTTAATCAAAGCCCAAACAGATCGGTTACAGCACACACACCTGCTCCTGTAAACACATAAAACCCTGTGTCTGCATGGAAATAAAAGCACACCTTGGGAGGGGTGATCTGTCTTCCCAGCTAATTGTCTTTATCAGATAAATATACAATTAGATAAAACAATACCATTACTTTGCCAACATGCAGGGAGCATTGGGGACAGTTGTTCACTAACATCTGTAAATGCTGGAGGGGGAATATTTCCATCTCATTTGGCAAATGTTTGACAAAGCCTGGGAAAAGGGTTATTCCCTTAAAATATTTTAAAATAAAAACCTTTTGCTTCTATCCAAGTTTTGGCAGAAGTCAGCTCAGTCTGAGCATTTAGAAGGATGCTACAGATGGATAAAAATCCTGGATCCCCCACAAACTCTGGGCTCCATAGACCCCACTAAGGCCAGAGCAGCCCACCAGGCTGCTCCCATCACTGGGTCAAACATTCCCACCTCTGCCCCCAAAACCTGGAATAAACCCAGGGCTTTGCCCTGTGTGGGCTCTCTCACCTGCAGAGCTCCAGGGGCTTTTTGGATATTGAGAAACTCCCTGGCAGCCAAAGGCCCAGCTCAGGCCTCCTGTGCCAGGAACACACAGAGCCCAGGAGGGAGAACCCCGGGTCATTCCTGGGCTTGCTTTAAGGAAGAAGCAGGAGTTGGTGTGTGACAGGACAGCCCCAAATCCCAAATCCCAAACCCCAAACCCCAGATCCCAGATCCCAAACCCCAAACCCCAAACCCCAAACCCCAAACCCCAAATCCCAGATCCCAAACCCCAAACCCCAAATTCCAAACCCCAAACCCCAAACCCCAGATCCCTGCTGGCACAGAGCCGAGCTCCCAGGGGTGGCGTGGGCAGCTCCAGGACGGTGTGTGCAGTGCTGCTCTCTGTCCCAGCTGTGCTGGGGGCAGGCGGACTCACCAGGGCTCTGCCGAAGTCCGGCAGTCTCTGAGAGCTGAGGGACTCCCTGCTCCTCACTTCTGCTCTCTCAGGAATCTCCAAACCTCAATCGAGGGGAGCCGGCTGGGCTGCCTGAGCCCTGCCCAGCCCAGCAGCAGTTCCCAGCCTGGGCACGGAGCAGCCCTGCAGCCCTGCTCTGGGCTCTGCTGTGCAGAGTCTGAGACCCTTGGGTTCCAAACCTTCCCGGGGGTTTTAATGTGGCTGAGAGCAGTGGTGGGAGCAGCCCTGCAGCCCTGCAGCCCTGCAGCCCTGCAGCACTGCTCTGGGCTCTGCTGTGCAGTCTGAGAGACCCCTGGGTTCCAAACCAAACCTTGGGTTTTTAATGTGGCTGAGAGCAGCGGTGGGAGCAGCCCTGCAGCCCTGCAGCCCTGCAGCCCTGCAGCCCTGCTGCCTCCCCTGCCCCCGGCAGCCCCGAAACCCAGCCAGGAATGAACACTTAACACCCCTTGAACACTCCTGGAACACCCCTTGAACACTCCTGGAACACCCCTTGAACACTCCTGGAACACCCCTTGAACACTCCTTGAACACTCCTGGAACACTCCTTGAACACTCCTGGAACACTTGTCCCCTCAGGAGTGTCGGAAGGACACTCTCACCCCTGGTTTTTGCAGTAAACTTTTTTCTAAAGTTATCTATCCCTGTAAGGCGTGTGCTCAAGTGCCAGCTCTTAGTGTCTCTCTAGTTTTTTTTTTTAGTCTAAGACAAGTTTAAACAATCCTAAGAAAATGAGAAAAAGCTGTTTAAAGGGCTTCTCTGCTTTGGCTAGCTAAAAACTAATAAAAAAAAGGGGGAAAAAAACCCCACTCTGTCTGTCTAAAAACAACACAGTCCAAAACCAGTGTTCAGTAAAAGTTCAAGCAGTTTCTCTAAACAAACTACACACTCCCTCACTCTTAAAACTAACTTTAAAAACACAAAACACAGTGTCTAACACAAACAAAGCAAACAATTAAAGCTGCAAGCATCATGAAGTCACCCTAGCACACACAGCAAGCTCTCCTGAGGGTTTTCCTGCTCAGTCATCGGTGTTTAAAGGCACCTTTATAAGTATATGAGAATTTTGAAAAGTATTGTTTTAGTTTTTTGAAATAGTTGATATTGATACAGTAATTATATGATGTGTTTTTATATATATATATAAATGATGGGTGTTTAAAGGCACGGGGCTCACATGAAAAGCACATTTCACACTTTGCCGGCAGGGCTCAGCACCGGGGCTGTGGGAACAGCTCCGCGGGGCTGCTCCTGCCGTGTTTGTCACTGCCAAGGCGGGGACCAAGGACAACGTGCTGCTCGCTGGGGCAGGCCACGGGGATGGGAAAGGACTGAGTCTTCAGCCCCGCAAGCTCAGGACGAGCTGCAAGCCCCGGCACAGGGGGTGAAAATCCCTGCAGGGATTGAAAAGCCCCGTGCTGTGACCGTGGGGACACGGGGCACTGGTGGCCCTGGCAGGGCTGGCTGGGACTCAGGGTCCTGCAGGGACTGAAGAGCCCTGTGCTGTGACCCTGGGGACACAGGGCGGTGGTGGCCTTGGCAGGACGGGCGGGGGGTTAAAACCCCTGCAGGGGTGGAAAAGCCCCGCGCTGTGACCTTGGGGACAGGGGCGGCGGTGGCCTTGGCAGGGCTGAGGGGGTTACAATCCCTGCAGGGGTTGAAAAGCCCCGTGCTGTGGCCTTGGGGGCCCGGGGCGGTGGTGGCCTTGGCAGGGCTGGCTGGGACTCAGGATCCTGCAGGGATTGAAAAGCCCTGTGCTGTGACCTTGGGGACACATTTGGGGTTTCCCTTCACGTCCCCGAGGCCCTGGGGAAGCTCAGCACGAGGCTCACCCTGGGCAGAGGAGCCCGAGGCCCCAGCAGAGCAGAAGAGGCAGAAATCTCCAGACCTTCTCTGGTTTTGGAGTCCCCGTGGAGGATTTGGCCCCTTCCCACCTGACCCCCAATTCCCTGGGGTTCATGCAGATATTGCAGGGAAAATTTCCCTGGATGAGAAGGTTCCCAAGGAACAGAGCCCCCTCCCTTATCCCAGGGGGGCTTTGGGGTGGGTTGGGGTGGANGGGGGGCTTTGGGGTGGGTTGGGGTGGATGTGGGGTGGGTTGGGGTGGATGTGGGGTGGATTTGGGAGGGATGTGGGGTGGCCAGGGGAGTCTCCTGAGAGCCCAGCCTCCTCCCTTATCCCAGGGGGGCTTTGGGGTGGGTTGGGATGGATGTGGGATGAATTTGGGATGGCTTTGGGAGGGCTTTGGGATGGCTTCGGGAGGGCTTTGGGATGGCTTCGGGAGGGCTTTGGGATGGCTTCGGGAGGGCTTTGGGATGGCTTCGGGAGGGCTTTGGGATGGCTTCGGGAGGGCTTTGGGATGGCTTCGGGAGGGCTTTGGGATGGCTTTCAGGTGGCTTTGGGGTGCCAGGGGAGTCCCCCGAGAGCCCAGCCTCCTCCCGTATCCCGGGGGGGCTTTGGGATGGATTTGGGGTGGATGTTGGGTGGATTTGGGGTGGCTTTGGGGTGGCTTTGGGATGGATTTGGGGTGGCTTTGGGAAGGATTTGGGATGGCTTTGGGATGAATTTGGGGTGGCTTTGGGATGGATGTGGGATGGCTTTGGGGTGGCTTTGGGGTGCCAGGGGAGTCCCCCGAGAGCCCAGCCTCCCCCCGTATCCCAGGAGGAGCTGTCCAGCCTGGCAATAATCTGTCAGAGCTGATGATGCAGACAGGACCCAAAGGCACCCCACACACCCCGAGCCCTCTTTCCTTGCAGCATTACTGACAGGTTTCTGCTTCTCCCCAGGCTCTGCAGCGTCCCCGGCGCTGCAACTGAGCCCAGCCCCGTTCGGGAGCTGCTGCAGGGCTGTCCCTGCCCCGCCTCGCCTGCAGGGTGCTGGCACTGCCCTGCCGGGGAGGGCACAGTGACACGGGGGCCGTGACACGGAGCTGTCACCGCCGCCTCCGGAGGCGTCGGGGAAGGCATCGATCTCCCCACACGTCTGTTCTCAACAATGAAGTTGTAACACGGGGAACTACATCTCAAATAGTAGGTTTGCCTAATAAGGGGCATTTTTCTCTTGTAAAACTCTCTATTAAAGCCACTTTGCTTTGTTAACTTTCATGGCATGTATCCTCACTATAGCCTTCAACACCTGAAAAATTAGTGGAGGAATTTGACTGATTATAGAGGCTGTTTCCTTGTTCCACTGCTTCTTCTAAAAGGGATACTCAGCAGAACTTGCCTTTTTTTTTTTTCATTTCGTGCTGTCTGCATGAGTAATTACCTCCCTGATTTCTGAGATGCAATTGAGTAGCTTCCACATTAGAAAAATCCCAAGATTGATAGAGCCATCTCTCCTAAAGGATTAGTTTGCTGCTGTAATTCCACCGAGTAGGTCATTCAAATAGCACAACTCTCCCGAGCCTGATTCCTGCTGTGTGCAGAACCAGGTGTTGACACCTCTCCAGGAGGGGCTGCAGAGGGCTCTGTGCCTTGGGGGAAAGGGGCTCCAGTCCCCAAGGGGGGCAGGAAAAGCAGCTCTGGGCTCTGGGGCAGCTCTGGGCTCTGGGGCAGCTCTGGGCTCTGGGCTGGGGCAGCTCTGGGCTCTGGGGCAGCTCTGGGGTGGCTTTGGGACAACTTTGGGGTGGTTTTGCGGTGGCTTTGGGACAGATTTGGGGTGCCGGGGGAGTTCCCCAGAGCCCAGCACAGCTGTGGAGGAGGGGATTATCCCAGGGATGGGCAGGGAAGAGGTTTTCAATCATTTCCCAGGCTCCATCCAGGCCCATGTTCCTGGGAAGGGCCCCGAGTGTCCCCAGGCTCCCCAGGGATGTGTCCCGAGCATCCACGGGCAGGAGAAATCCTTCCCCGAGCTCTCTGCTCCCCAGCTCACCTGCTTTCACACCAAATATTTATGGAGCAGGCTCTTTCATTTACTGGAGATATTCTGGGGAGGGTTTGGAGAGCGTTCAGCACCACGGCACCCTTTCAGCAGAACCCATCTTCCACATGTTTGAATAATGATAGCAGAGCTTTGGAGGGAGCAGGGAGGCAGGAATTCCTCTAAACATGGCAGGTGTAACTGGGAGGGTGCAGAGAGCAGCTGGGATTGGGATAAGTAATTGTGCCAATGTCATTTTACCAGGGAAAAATTGCTGACTTCCTTTGTCACTCTGCTAGACTAAAAATAAATGTATTTACTAAAACTGACATTTAAACAAAGAAGGCATGTTTATAAACCCCCTAAAATTGTGAATAACTTTTTTTTTTTTTCAATTAAAATACTAAAAGCATGGTAATCTCTTCAGTTCAGCAAGATGTGTTTCGTGATAATTCCAGGGAGGAAAAGCCTACAAAATACAAACAATAAGGAACTTTGTTCCGTAAAAATAAATGTTTCACTTCCACTGAACCACCCCAGGGGCCAAGCCACACCTGGGCTGATACAGAGCCTCTCTCTCTGCCCTGATCCACATCCCTGCCAAGCAGACTGAGCTCTGCTCAGGAGAGGCTCAGCAGTTCCCATCAGCAGAGGATCTGGAAGTCGATTTGAAAGGCAGGAATAAAGCTGAGGTGTGCTCTGAAGGCAGCTAACTGGGATGCAGAGGCTCCTTGCAGGCTGGGGGCACGTTGCAGGGACTGGCTGCTGCTCCCCAGACAAGGCACAGATGCTGCATCTCCTCCTCCCGGCAGCTGCACGGGGCTGAGCTGCAGAGCTGCCCTGTAGCTAAACATCTGGAGAGGGCTGGGCAGGAGAATAACAAACACCTCCACATCCCACCAGGCACGGCCCTGAAAGGCACTTTGTGGGGGAGGAAAGGGGGCTGGGGGGCCGAGGGGGGAACGAGGAGGCAATTCCTCAGGGGAGGAACCCGCTGGATCCCACAGGGATATCGGCCAGGCCTGCCCTGCCCTGAGCCGGCCTCGTCAGGGCAGCACTGCAGGGTTTACACTTGGTGCTTTTACTGCCTCTCCCTCGGGATCTGCCCGTGGGAACAGGAGCAGGGAGCTCTGCAAGCTGGGATGGGCAGAGGGCTCCCAGCAGCACACACCGAGCACAGACAGCCCTCAGTCCTCTCTGGCCACCCTTCCTCTGGCAAACACCCCTGAGGTGTTGGTGTTCCTCACACAGCCTCCCCTGCTCTGCTCCTGCCCTTCCTCTGGCAAA
>WAAE01020655.1:28977-43074 GCA_013400495.1 Nicator chloris
GCAGGGACAGTTTGAGTGGCCAGGAGGGTGAGTGGGGACGGGGCCAAGCAGGGTTTGGGGTCAGTTAACCCTGAGCTGGGCAGGGACAGTTTGAGTGGCCAGGAGGGGGAGTGGGGACGGGGCCAAGCAGGATTTGGGGTCAGTTAACCCTGAGCCGGGCAGGGACAGTTAAATGGCCAGGAGGGTGAGTGGGGATGGGGCCAAGCAGGATTTGGGGGTCAGTCACTCCTGAGCTGGGCAGGGACAGTTGAGTGGCCAGGAGGGTGAGTGGGGACGGGGCCAAGCAGGATTTGGGGTCAGTTAACCCTGAGCCGGGCAGGGACAGTTAAATGGCCAGGAGGGTGAGTGGGGACGGGGCCAAGCAGGATTTGGGGTCAGTCACTCCTGAGCTGAGCAGGGACAGTTTGAGTGGCCAGGAGGGTGAGTGGGGACGGGGCCAAGCAGGGTTTGGGGTCAGTTAACCCTGAGCTGGGCAGGGACAGTTTGAGTGGCCAGGAGGGTGAGTGGGGACGGGGCCAAGCAGGGTTTGGGGTCGGTTCCTCCCCAGCCCCCAGAGGGGAGGAGAGGAGCAGGCAGAGCAGGAGCTCTGCTCCCAGTGTCCCGACCCTCCCTGCTGCTCCTCTGAGAGTGACCCAAAAACCAGCAGGAAAACCTCAGGGAATCACACCAGGGTAAAGGATCAGCCAAAACAGACCCCAGAGAGGATTAAAATAAAATTTAAAACTGTCCCATTCTGTTAAGCACAATCTTTCCAAACACCAGCTCTCACCATCCTCAGGAACAGTTTTTGGTATCCATCACCTACAAAAAACAACTCACTTTTTATAATTCGAATTCTCTGAATTATATTCTCTGAATTATATTGAATCCCAGCATTCAAATAATGTTCCGTTCTGTTGGAGGGCCCAGCTGTGGGCTGGGGGCTGGAAGGGGACGTGGCTGCAGCCTGCAGGACACCCTGCCCTGCTTGCACATCAGGGGCACCTCTGGGCCCCCGGAGTCGCTGGGACACACAGGCAGAGCCAGGGTTTGGGATGACAACTGGAACTGCTGGAATTGCTGCATCCTGGTCCTGCCCCACCCTCACGGAGCGTGCAGGCAGCTCCAGGGCTGCTCCCGCCCCCCTTGGCTTCAGCACCGCATCCCCCTCCATCCTTCCCCAGACCCCTGCCCGGGGAGCAGCAGCTGCGGGAACGCGGCCCGGGGGGCTGGAGGGAGGAGGAGGAGGAGGATGGCACAGGGACAGGGCAGGCGGGCACGGCGGGGATGGCTGGGCACAGGTGAGCTCCGGCAGGGAGCAGGAACAGACACCGGGAGGGGATGGGTGGGCACAGGTGAGCTCCGGCAGGGAGCAGGAGCAGACACCAGGAGGGGATGGGTCAGGTGAGCTCCGGCAGGGAGCAGGAGCAGACACCAGGAGGGGATGGCACAGGTGAGCTCCGGCAGGGAGCAGGAGCAGACACCAGGAGGGGATGGCACAGGTGAGCTCCGGCAGGGAGCAGGAGCAGACACCAGGAGGGGATGGCACAGGTGAGCTCCGGCAGGGAGCAGGAGCAGACACCAGGAGGGGATGGCACAGGTGAGCTCCGGCAGGGAGCAGGAGCAGACACCAGGAGGGGATGGCACAGGTGAGCTCCGGCAGGGAGCAGGAGCAGACACCGGGAGGGGATGGCACAGGTGAGCTCCGGCAGGGAGCAGGAACAGACACCGGGAGGGGATGGCACAGGTGAGCTCCGGCAGGGAGCAGGAACAGACACCAGGGCCGGGTCAGCTCCGGGACAGCCGAGGAGGGGCTGGCACAGCCCAGCCGTGTCCCCGCTGCTCCCCGTCCCCGCCCGCGGCTGCAGCCCCGGGATGCTGTTTACCAGCCACCATGGCAACTTGCAAGGCCAGCAGCTGCAATCGCGGCCGGCCCCAGCACCTGGCTGAAGGCTGGGATGTGTGATATTTAGTGTGACCTATAAAAATATCTCCGGAGCAACCTGCGCGCAGCAGTGTCACATCAAATGTTTGTCACACGAGGGATGTGACACCGGGCACCTGACGGAGCGGCTGAGGGGCAGCTGCCCCTTGGAAAGGCTCCCAATATTCCCCTCAGACACTGCAGAGCCCGGCCGGTGACAGTGGCCAGGCAGAGGGACACACAGGTCCCCTCTCCTCCCCACTGCGGGTCCCACAGGCTCAGGTACCACCTTCAGTCAGTGGATTAGAGATGTGTAACCACTGTGCTGGGCCAGGACTGTCCCCAGGTGCCCCCAAAGATGGCACAGTGCCACCCTGGGGAGGGCTGAGCACAGGGACAGAGCCTGGGGGAGCTGTGCCATGGTCACCCCCAGAGCTGTGCCATGGTCACCTCAGAGCTGTGCCATGGTCACCTTAGAGCTGTGCCATGGTCACCTCAGAGCTGTGCTATGGTCACCTCTGGAGCTGTGCCATGGTCACCCTCAGAGCTGTGCCATGGTCACCTCTGGAGCTGTGCCATGGTCACCTTAGAGCTGTGCCATGGTCACCCTCGGAGCTGTGCCATGGTCACCCTCAGAGCTGTGCCATGGTCACCCCCAGAGCTGTGCCATGGTCACCCTCAGAGCTGTGCCATGGTCACCCCCAGAGCTGTGCCATGGTCACCCTCAGAGCAGTGCCATGGTCACCTCAGAGCTGTGCCATGGTCACCCTCAGAGCTGTGCCATGGTCACCCCCAGAGCTGTGCCATGGTCACCCTCAGAGCTGTGCCATGGTCACCCCCAGAGCTGTGCCATGGTCACCCTCAGAGCTGTGCCATGGTCACCTTTGGAGCTGTGCCATGGTCGCCTTAGAGCTGTGGCAGCTCTGAGGCCCAGCACGGCTCTCCCAGGGTTGGGGACAGGCTGGGAGCTGCTGCTGCTCCTCCAGGTGAGCCCCAAAGAGCTGAGGTGGCCCTGAGCTGAGAGCCCCCAGGGCTGTGCTGGTCCCCCCAGCCTTTGGAGAGCACCTCCTGGAGGGGCTGTGCCTTCTGCTGGGGTGGGACTGAGCCCGAGGGGAGTTCTGCTGGGGAAGGGGTGATTTAGGAGCTCTGGAGCTCTCCAAAGCAGCCTTCCATGTTCCACAGGTGCTTTAACCCTTCAGCTGCAGGGCTGCTCAAAGCCCTCCCGCACGTGGGCTGCAAAACCTCCCAGAGAATGCAGAGTTTTCTTCTTTTTTCTTTACAGAGAGAGTTTGGAACCTGTGCTGGAGTGGCCACCCCTGGGGGTGTCCTGGGAACACCAGGACGTGGCACTCAGGGCTCTGGGCTGGGGACAGGGCGGGCACTGGCACAGCTGGGACTGCCTGGGCTGGGAGGGCTTTGCCAACCCCAGAGATGCTGGGATTCTCTTTCCAGGTGAAGCAGAACTGCAGAAGCTGTCCTGGCAGGATGAAGTGGCCTGGGTCCCTCTCTGAGGGATGGCCTGGCCACTTCTGCCCCCAAATACACGACCTTGGACATCTCCTGAGCCAGGCAGCAGAAATTCTGTGTTCACTGTCCCGGGAAGGGGGGAGCTCTGTCCCTCAGGGTCCCTCTGGAGAAAGAGCCACCGGGACAGAGCCACACAAACTCCTTCCTTTGCCTTTGTGGGTCTCTAGAAAATCCCAGTTTGGATGATCAGCAGTTACAGGAAGGGTGTTTGAGGCTGTTACTGGGAGATGGGGCCTCACCAAGGGCACTGAACCCAGAACACCCTGCCTGGATAAATAAAAACAGCACTCTGGGCTTCTCTATGGACCCTCAAATACGATTCACATACAAATTTCAACAAATTATTCATTAAAAAAATTAAAACGAGGAGGTTTTGAAGGCTGCAGAAAACCAGTCCAAGATTTCAGCTAAACCTCAGACACTTGACTCAGCTCTCCTGAAAATCCTGCCTCTGCCAGGATTCCACCTCTGCAGCATCTGACCTTTCTTTGGAGGATGCAGATTTTAAAATTAATTCATATTTATCCTCCACGTGGTTTTGTGGGGCTTTCCTCTCAAAAGTAGGCTATTTACTGTCACAACAACGTCACAGGGCATGAATTAATGTGGTACTTTCAGAATTGGTGCTTGGGGACTGAACACAAAGTGCCAGCAGAGTGAGAAATCCTGCCCTGGGCACTCCTTGCGGGGGGAACCACTCGCAGGATGTATTTTCATTAACTTGCAGCTTCCTCAGGACTCACCAGGAGCCACAGGAAGACTGGACTGAGGCTGTTACTCCCAGAAATATGGCTTGAAGCAAGGATTTGCTTGATTTTCACCAGCATTGCTGAATGCCAAGCAGTACATGAATGTGATGTTCTTGCATAAAAATAGTTGTAATCAGGAGAAATTACAGTGGTTTCCAGGAGTTGTTGGGGACCATTAAAAAAAATTGAGAAAATAGATTAAATTATCTCCTCTAGATTAAAAAAAAAAACTGGATTCCTGCTGTAGAAGTGGAAAAGAGAGGGGAAACATCAGCTGTGTTCCTGTGGTGTCTGTCAGAAGTCCCTGTTTGCTCAGGAATTTTCCACCTTGGCAGCTGCATCACTCACTGACCCCAAATCCACCCTCGTGGCACCTTAAACCCCTCTCTGAGGGATGGAAAAGCTCACAGCCAGAGGAGTTGGTAGTTCTCAAAATCCACAAACCATTCTTGAGACAGAACCTAAATGTAACAGCATTTAAAACACGGAAGGGCTTAAGAAAGGCAAATGGCTGTAAAAGTGGCATTTCCACCCAAATTCAGTTTGAGATGATCAAATCACGATCAGCCCCAGTAACACCAGCACAGTTCAATTCCTTTGCTCATAAAGCTCAATACACTCTGTGGTTTGATAAAGTCAGGAATGTTTTAATTTCCTCACGTTTAATGGTTCTTCACGTCTGTCCCCACGGCACAGAAATGATTATTTTAAATTTACTGGAAAGGCAGGGGTGTGTGTGCTGGACAGGTGGGGCAGCCAGGCCAGGTGACATAGGCCAGGTGACATAACCCAGGTCTCATCCAGGCTGTGTCTCACGGGTGTCCAGGAGTTGTTAAAGTGGGAAATTGTGGGAATGACTCCCAGCCTGGAGAGCCCGTTCCCTCCTTTAATGTCCACTTTTAAAAGTGGCTGAGATTTGCTCTGTAAAAAAAATAATGAACTTTACAAAATGTCACTTTTGCTAACAGAAATTACGGCTCGGACACCTGAACGTGAATATTAAATAGCAAAAAAAAAAAAAAGAGAGAAAAGAAAATTCCATTTCAATAATGCTGAGGTTGTGACACAAGCTGAGAAAAGCAGGGAAATGCAGAGTCACAGCTGACACTGCCCTTAATTCACACAGCTTTGGGCAAGGCCAGGAGGGCAAAACTGTAACTCCAGTCTGGGTGTCGAGTTTGGAGACCTTGATTTCTTTGATTTTGAATTTACGCCGTAATACATTTTAAAGATTCCTTGAATCCCCTTCTTTAGGAGGAGATGGTGGCCTGTGAGAGCTGCAGAGGGGCTGGCGACAGGGGACGGAGGGACAGTACACAGGGAATGGCTCCCAGTGCCAGAGGGCAGGGCTGGGTGGGATCTGGGGAAGGAATTCCTGCCTGGGATGGAATTCCCAGAGCAGCTGTGGCTGCCCCTGGATCCCTGGCAGTGCCCAGGTGGGACACAGGGGCTGGGAACAGCCTGGGCAGGGCCACACCCAGGGCCAGCAGCAGCACCCAAAGGCCAGGTTTGGGTGAAGCCTCCCAGGGGCTCCTCAGGCAGGCAGAGCCCACCTGGCCCTGCTGCAGGGCCAGCTCCGTGCCCTGCTGGGCACCCCTGCAGGTCACCTGCTAATGACACCATCCATCACGTCTCCTTCCGGCCTTTCCAAATTAAGCAGAAAGAAAAAGAGGTTTTAGTTTTCTTTTCTTAGCTTATTTTTAACAGAGGCACTGCAGAATTATGATGGTGTCCTTTTGGTAAACCAAAATGTCAGACACATATTATTCTTTTAAACATCTCCTGGCCTTTCTCTGAAAGGTTAAGGTGGTTTAAATAAATTTAGTCAAAGTAAATGACAGCTGAGGAAGAGTATTAGAAAACTATACTTATCAACAACCTCTTTTCCTTAAATTTAAACAAGTCATTTACCAAACTGCAGTTTAAGGAGATCATGACAATATATGCTGCTCCACGGGAGGATGAAAACAACTTCAAATGGTGAAGAAATGCTGGGTGGGAGAAATTACACAGCAGTTAGTGAATGTTAATGCCTGGCCTGCAAGCTGCAAACCACGGTTTTCACAATAACGGGGCAGCAGCCTGGCCCTTCCCCGAGCCCTGCGGTGGGAGCTGCCCTTCCCTGCCTCCCCATCACGGGGAGCCTGGCCCTTCCCCGAGCCCTGCGGTGGGAGCTGCCCTTCCCTGCCTCCCCATCACGGGGGTGCCAGGGGCTGGCACGAACAGGCAGGGCTGTGCCCCCAGACCTGAGTGCAGGAGCCCCCCAGGCTGCCCAGTGCCGCACAGAGGGTGTTGTTGGCCAGGGGAGGTGCCCAAAGCCGAGGATTTTATTTGTGTTTCTATATCCTGGAATGCTCTCAAAGCTCTCAAAGCGGTTCTGACACCCACGAAGGTTTCAGATGCACGTGTGCAGGAACAGTCCAAGTGGGAAGGAAACCAACCCAAACCCAGCAGCCAAATCAGTGCCTCTTCACCACAACTCAGCAAGGGATCATTAACTAATTAACACCGATAATTGGGATCTTGGACTCACCACCCAAATAAAACAACAATTAAAATACAGTGAATCTCAGAATCCCAGCCTGGTTTGGGCTGGGAGGGACCTTCAATCCCATCCCACCCCTGCCATGGCAGGGACACCTCCCACCATCCCAGGCTGCTCCAAGCCTTGTCCAGCCTGGCCTGGGACACCCAGGGATGTCAATAACACCCTGGGATGGCTTTTCACACATCACTGGTGCATTTTTCCCATTCCCATCTGCCGAGGAGCCAGGAGCAGCGAGCAGACACCACTGCACCTCTGAGCTGCAGGGGCCAGGCTGTTCCTGCCCTGCTGCTGTTCCCTGCTGCCCCTTGGCCACCTCCTTCTTCACCCCGAGAGCCAACACAGGTCACCCCAGTCCAGCAGGTTCCCACTTTCCTGCAACAAACCCCAATCCCAACCCCAATCCCCACCCCCCACCCCCCCCCCCCGCCCCCCCCCCCCCCCCCCCCCCCCCCCCCCCCCCCCCCCCCCCCCCCCCCCCCCCCCCCCCCCCCCCCCCCCCCCCCCCCCCCACCCCCAACCCCAACCCCAATCCCAACCCCCACCCCAATGCCCACCCCAACCCCAATCCCAATTCCAACCCCAACCCCAATCCCATTCCCATCCCATTTCCAATCCTATTCCCATCCCAATCCCAATCCTTATTCCTAATCCCATTCCCATCAATCCCATCCCAATCCCACTTCCAATCCTTATTCCCAATCCCACTCCTATCCCATTCCCATCAATCTCGTTCCCATCCCATCCCATCAATCCCAATCCCATCCCATTCCCCTCAATCCCATTCCCACCAATCCCAATCCCATCNCCAACCCCAACCCCAATCCCATTCCCAACCCCAATCCCAATCCCCACCCCAACCCCAATCCCAACCCCAATCCCAACTCCAATCCCAACCCCAACCCCACTGCATGGCCCTGAACCCGCTGCCCACACAGAAAAAGGGGAAATGGGGTCATTTGGTGGGCCCCAGCGTTTCCCAAGCACACTCTCAGAGCTGGTTGCCCCAGGACCTCTGGCCAAGCCCAGGAGGAAGAGGAGCTGCCTCACCCCAGCCTTTTCCTGGGCTCGTTACTGCACACACAGCACGGGCAGGACCAAGAGGAAAAACCCTTGTGGAGACAAAAATACACCTGTTGGTGTTTGTGCTCACTGCTCTGTACCCAGGCAAAGGCCTCCTGCCCAAGGACTTATTGTGAGTTTTACTTCCTTTACCCCTCTTTCAATCACCACACAGTTACAACTCCCTGCTTAAGGAATTCCCTTCAAGCTCATCAGAAGAGCAAGAAATCCCAACTTTGTGCAGTGACACCAAGGCCCAGCTCCAGAGGAGCCCTGGCTCTCAGGCAGGAATTTCCACAAATTACAACTCCCTGTTTAAGCACTTCCCTGCAAACTCATCATAAGAGCAGCAAACCCCAGCTTTGTGCAGTGACACCAAGGCAGAGATCCAGTGAAACTGTGTCTTCCAGGCAGGAATTTCCACACAATTACAACCCCCTGCTTAAGGAATTCCCTTCAAGCTCATCAGAAGGGCAACAACCCCAACTTTGTGCAGTGACACCAAGGCCCAGCTCCAGAGGAGCCCTGGCTCTCAGGCAGGAATTTCCACAAATTACAACTCCCTGTTTAAGCACTTCCCTGCAAACTCATCATAAGAGCAGCAAACCCCAGCTTTGTGCAGTGACACCAAGGCAGAGATCCAGTGAAACTGTGTCTTCCAGGCAGGAATTTCCACACAATTACAACCCCCTGCTTAAGGAATTCCCTTCAAGCTCATCAGAAGGGCAACAACCCCAACTTTGTGCAGTGACACCAAGGCCCAGCTCCAGAGGAGCCCTGGCTCTCAGGCAGGAATTTCCACAAATTACAACTCCCTGTTTAAGCACTTCCCTGCAAACTCATCATAAGAGCAGCAAACCCCAGCTTTGTGCAGTGACACCAAGGCAGAGATCCAGTGAAACTGTGTCTTCCAGGCAGGAATTTCCACACAATTACAACCCCCTGCTTAAGGAATTCCCTTCAAGCTCATCAGAAGGGCAACAACCCCAACTTTGTGCAGTGACACCAAGGCCCAGCTCCAGAGGAGCCCTGGCTCTCAGGCAGGAATTTCCACAAATTACAACTCCCTGTTTAAGCACTTCCCTGCAAACTCATCATAAGAGCAACAAACCCCAAGTTTCTGCAGTGACACCAAGGCCCAGCTCCAGTGAAACCGTGTCTTCCAGGCAGGAATTTCCACACAATTACAACTCCCTGCTTAAGGAATTCCCTTCAAGCTCATCAGAAGGGCAGCAAACCCAACTTTGTGCAGTGACACCAAGGCCCAGCTCCAGCAGAACCCTGGCTCTCAGGCAGGAATGTCCACAAAATTACAACTCCCTGTTTAAGGAATTCCCTTCAAACTCATCAGAAGGAAGAGCAAGAAATCCCAACTTTTTGCAGTGACACCAAGGCCCAGCTCCAGAGGAGCCCTGGCTCTCAGGCAGGAATTTCCACAAATTACAACTCCCTGCTTAAGGAATTCCCTTCAAGCTCATCAGAAGGGCAGCAAACCCAGCTTTGTGCAGTGACACCAAGGCACAGCTCCAGAGGAGCCCTGGCTCTCAGGAAGGAATCCCATTTCTCCTGGCTGGCAGGAGAGGAGGAATGGCCCTTGCCGGCCCGGCGGCCGTGCAGCCCCGTGCCCAGTTTCCATAGAAATGCATTGATTAGAGCCTAATTCCTGCTGGTGCCGTGTGCCTGCAGCAGCTCTGCCTGCTCACAGCAGCCAGCACCTTCCTCGCCGCCTTTGTTCGCCTGGCTGCCTTTCCTAACTGCTGGCTTTTATTGAGTTAAATCAAGCTGTCACTTCATCTGCCTGAAGGATGGCTCAAATACAACACATAATAATAAAAGAAAAGTAGGATAAAATAATCTTGTCAAGCCAGAAAAACTGATTGCTTGAAGTTGTAGCCTTCAATCAATACACTAATTCCACAATTTATACCTCTTTCAATTGGAGAGGAAAGAAACCCTGATATGGTATTTCTTGGCTCACTGACCAACTTTGACCTTCTATCTATGTGAATGTGGGATTAGCAAGTGCTGCTGCTTAGTGAAATCACCTATGAAAACAGGGGAGCAAATCAGAGCGGCTGGAGGCTCCAACAACTTCATTAATTCCGGAGGGCCAGGGGTGTTTATTGCTCAGGGCTCGGACCACGGCCCACGGGGCTGGGGGCAGCTGCCTGGAGAGGAGGGGCAGCAAAGCTCGGGGAGCCTGGCACCAGCTGGGGGTCCCCAAAGCCACCCAGGCTGTCACCTGTCCCAGGGGAGCCCCAGGAAAAGCAGGCTGGGGCTGCTTGTGCTGCCCACAGTCCCCTGGCCGGGGTCAGGTGGACAAAGACAAAGTCCAGGCAGCTTTAGGAACCAATTTCTCCAGGAATAATGACCCACCTTGTAACTCGCTGTCTTTTCGGTGGCCAATCCTCACAGAGCCCTCTTTTGTTTGTAAATTGTCGTTAATCTGCATAGCTTTTTAAAAGAACAATCCAACTGCTCGTTGAAGAACTCGGGATGCTCTTTGGCTGTCAGGTCCCTGCTTTGCTTTCAGAATTCCTCCCCTGCAGGCACAGCCCAGGAAATAAAAATTCTTTGTTTAGTGAAGCTTTCATGCTTCACCCTGCCACCTGCTCAGCTCAGGTTGTGGCAGGCAACCAGACAGGGCTGGAACCAGGAGCCTGCCTGCCCTGTGCCCCCAAAAGGGAAAGGCAAACGCGTGCAGGCTGTCAGATCAGCTGTGCTGGGCAGGCGCCAGTCCACACTGCTCGAAATAATAAAGGTAATTAAGGCAGTGCAATAGGGCACAGCTTTCCCTTGCTTGGGAAGAGGTGGTGTTTGATAAACACCAAACTCTCCCACTTTCCGGGGATATCCCTCCTTTCCAGGGACAGTCCTTGTGCCTGCTCGCAGTGCTCTCAGCAATACCTGCTGGCCTGGGAAATGAAAGTTGCAGTAAAGGCATGGCCAGCCTGGGATGAGCTGGAACCACCCAGATCTCAGATCTGCATCACGGGGGGCAGCCGAGGGCAATGAATGCCAAAGCTCCCACATTCCAGGAGCTGCTTCCTTCCCTTTTTGTCCTTCCCTTGTCCCACGGGTGGGGTCAGACACAGGGCAGGCAGACTCCAGGAAGATGTTCTCACACAGGGAGGCTGGGCAGGCCTGGCACAGGGTGCCCAGAGCAGCTGTGGCTGCCCCTGGATCCCTGGCAGTGCCCAAGGCCAGGCTGGACACTGGGGCTGGAGCAGCCTGGGACAGTGGGAGGTGTCCCTGCCATGGCAGGGTGGCACTGGGTGGGCTTTGGGGTCCCTTCCCACCCAACCCATTCCAGAATTTCCTGACTCCAAGTCCCGGTGAGCAGCTGGAAACTGAACCCACTGGGTAAAACCAACCAGCAAGGAGCCCCTGCAGCATCCCTGGTTGTTCCTGGATCTCTGCAGCCCCCGGCCACGTGGGCAAGGGGCACAATTAAGCTTTCGAGTTCCTTTTAGCAAGACACCACTTGGATTAACCTTGCCTTTACTCACAGTTCACTTTGCTCAGAGCAGAACACGCTGCTGGAGACGTTACCTTTATTATTTTTTTTTCCCCAGGGAGTGGATGGTATTTCCCCATGCACCAGCACCAGAAACACTCCATGGAAAATCCAGCAGCCAGCAGAACACAGCCCTGGTGCAGCTGCACCTCCCAGCAGCCTCAGCCTGTCCAGGTTAACTCGGAGCTGTTCCCCAGATGTTCCCCACCCCTGGCACATTGCAGCCCCTCCCTTTGGTGGGAGCAGAGCTCATGGTGCGGCGTTAACGGGAGAAATCCTCACACACTGTCAGCTGCTCACCTCGCCCTGCCCAGAAAGGCTGGGTCACTCAAACCTGCCCCTGCCTTAACGCTGGGCACTCACAGGCAGCACAGACAGAAAACACCACGGCAACACGAACAGAAACACAAAGAGAGGAAAAGTTTACTGGGTATCAAAATGCTCCCTTGTTGATCATGAGCAGTAAATAGCAAACAAACCTCAAGGAATGCTCCAGGCGAGATCTTGGTCTCCCCCAGACACTTTTCACTCCCTAGTTTGGATCTACTCTATCAGAGGTATCAATACCTGCAGGAAATAAGGCTCTGCACCAAAACACTCCGAGCCTTCCCCTCTGCTCCCTCGTGAAGGGGAGCAGAATACGAGCAGACATTTGCAGGAGAGGAGGCGCAGCCCCTGAGCCCACTGATCACATTGTCCCTGGATTTCTGCTGCCATGAGGGATGGAGGTGCAGCCCAGGCTGCCCCCGTGAAGCTGATGGAGATGAAGGTTAAGAGGCATTTGAAGTTGTTAGTTTGTTTGTGGCCGGGGCGGGAGGCGCCCGCTGCCCTCGCCCTGCAGGCTGAGGGATGTCACCAGGACTCACCTCCTGACATTCAGCCCCACGGCAAGAACACAGATTAGGGCCAGGGGCAGCCCGTGCCTGCCCAATTTCAGCCCAGGTTTTATTGCCGACACCGTTGCTCATCCGACTGTTCCCAAACGCTTTCTTGGAGCAGAAATGCCGGGATTTTGCCTCATTTCCCACCATCGATTACAGCTCTGTCAGCTGAGCAAACACCAGCCTGGAAATGGCAGTGGACTGCAGAAAGTAGGGGCAAAATCTGTCAGAAATGAGCAAAAATTGCTCGTGGAATAAGCAAATAAGGGAGATGGGCTCCGGGGCTGAATAAACAGCTCGTGGTGTGTGCACAAAGCAGAGCCCGGGATCTGGGGTGCTCCAGTGAGCAGAAACGAGCTGCTGAACACTCCAGGACTCCCAGGAACCTTTTATCTGAATACTCACCTTCTGCTGACCACAACTAGAAAGCAAATGCTGTTATTTTAATGTGTATTAATGATCTAAACCGTGGGAGTCTGGCTGTTGGGAAAGTCTGCCCGGCCACGGCTCAGCTGAGGCACCTCCATCGTCCCCATCACCCTTGAAACACTGAGGTGTCAGCTCCAAATCAGCTGCTGCTCCCCAGCACAGCTCAGGGACATCCCAAACAGCTTCACAGCTCTCGGGAAACAAAAACACAGCGAGCAGCAGCAACCACACAGAAACAGGAGCGATGAGGGAAGGACAGAAGGCTTAAATGGGCACAAAATATTTCTGTTCCAGGCCTGTAGTCCAGTAAATTCACAATGAAGGCTCAAACACCACCCCACCCCAGCCCTCCAGAGCCTGGTAACGAGACTTCTGCCTGGTGTGTTCTCCTGCCAGCAGTGCCAGGGCTGCTGGAGGCTGCACAAAGCCTGCAGCAGAGGGCAGGGACCCCCAAAGCCAGTAGTGTGACCCCAGGGATGGGGCAGGGGGCCCCACAGCCAGTAGTGTGACGCCGGGGATGGGGCAGGGACCCCCCAGACCCAGCAGCATCACCCCGGGGATGGGGCAGGGACCCCCCAGACCCAGCAGCATCACCCCGGGGATGGGGCAGGGACCCCCCAGACCCAGCAGCATCACCCCGGGGATGGGGCAGGGACCCCCCAGACCCAGCAGCATCACCCCGGGGATGGGGCAGGGACCCCCCAAGGCCAGCAGTGTGACCCCAGGGGTGGGGCAGGGACACCCCAAACCCACAGCATCACCCCGGGGATGGGGCAGGGGGGAGCCAGGGGAGGCTGCTGAGCCCTGGAGCAGTGACAGTGCCAGCACAGGAGCTGCTGAGCCCTGGAGCAGTGGCAGTGCCAGCACAGGAGCTGCCTCCCCTGTGGGCATTGCCCTGCAGGGATGGGGCTGGGAGGAGGGCTGGGACGGCACAGAGGGCACAGAGGGCACGGAGGGCACGGAGGGCAGCCACCCCCTGCCTGTTGCAGGAGTGCCAGGGGCAGCACGGGGAGCAGCAGGATGGTGCCAGGGGCTGCAGGTGGGGGAGCTGCAGCCCAGCACTGCCTGTGGGAGGGGGACACGGGACCCTCCTCACCACGGGAGCCAGCAGGGACACAGCTGAACGGGCCCCCGGAGCCCCCAGACCAGGGTGGCAGGCAGTGTCCATCACACCTGGCTTGCACACCAAAGCCTTGGCCAAGCCCAGTGAGCCCAGCACAGCCCCGGGGCCACTGGAGCTGCCCTGGGCTTGTCCCAGGGCAGGGGGAGCCAGGGCTCTGTGCCCACACTTGGCAGCGTCCCTGGGACTCACCTGGCCCTCCTCACCTGCCAGCCCGGCTCACCTGAGCTGCAGCCCCTCCTCACCTGCCAGCCCGGCTCACCTGAGCTGCAGCCCCTCCTCACCTGCCAGAGCTGCAGCCCCTCCTCACCTCCCAGCCTGGCTCACCTGAGCTGCAGCTCCTCCTCACCTGCCAGCCCGGCTC
>WAAE01020656.1:0-20683 GCA_013400495.1 Nicator chloris
ATCAAACTACCTCAGATTTCTTAGCTGATTTTTCTTCTTCATGATGTTCATTAGAGCTAAAGAGTGTCTTTCTGCCTTGATTTGGAAAGGATTTTGTTTTCAGCAACATAAAAATCACAACATCTCAACAGAAAAATAACTTCATATTCAAAACTAGAAAATGAGCAATGTTCTGTCAAAATATCTATACTGGGACATTTTTGAGCAGCAGTTGAGACACAAGAAAGTTATTTGTTGTCTTATGTCTGTCAAGACATGTCTGCAGGGAGACATGTCCAGAGACAGGTAATTCACATTTCCTGAATATAGCAACATCTTCAACCTTATTAGTCAGAGGCAGAATTTTTTTACTGTCCTTCAAAGTATTTTGTCTCTATGATTTACCTTCCCTTGTTTCATGGATGAGGTAAAAAACCAGAAAATCTCATTTTAAACCTTCATTATATTTTTAGCAATATTAATTAAGTCCTTATTGTCTTTGTAAATAGAATGCCACAGCTCCTCTATCACACACCTTTCTTTTAGTGCTATCTTCATCTTTGAGAATTGTGTTCAGTTTTGATAACCTCCTCTCAGCAAAGTGATGCTGCATCATCACGTCATTAAATCTTCTCAGTAGTAATCTGGATAATATTCCAATTTGAAAATAGTTTCTTCTAATTTTTAAATTTCTATTTACATAGGGTTTTTTTACCCTAATTTTCACTGAGATGATGTTGTTATATAACAATCAGAAATGATCCTTAGGTTAAGTGATTACAGACATTCTAAAATACATCACTGTGAATTACTTTAATTCTTCCTTTAGTTGTAGCCTGTAATTATTGACAGTGGGTTCCACTGGTCATATCTTGTCTCACTATCTATCTTTTTCAGGGCATGAGGTCTCATCCTCTACTTGAATCTGAAGTAATTTATATCTAAATAAACCAAATAGTATAAGATTCACCAACATGAAAGACAGAAATAAATGAGAGATTCAACTTAGAGAAACAAAGTGATAACTGAAATGGAAAAATAAATTTTCTTTCCTTTTATTTTTGCAATTAAATCTTCCAATTTCAGATGAACTTGGAGATAATAAAGTTAAAACATAAAATTAAATCTTAATATGCTTATTTTTTGCTTATCCCAAAGCATCTGTTACAGGTCATTTTTAAAACAGGATGCAGTTTGGCCCTGGAAAACAATTTCTTATCTCTAAAAGGTAGCTAAAACTTTTTAAATTAAAAATTTAACTTTTGCTTCCTTTATTCTCTTTAATACTGAACATCATACTACAAAACAGCTTCCAATTTAAGATGTATGATTGGGAAGGCTTATGAACATTTTAGACAGGTACATCCTGCAATATCAGTAAATTGTGTTCTTTTTTGGAAGTATTTTAATTATAATTTCCCAAATATAAACAATCAAGGTCATATGGTTCTGGCAAGAGCAAACTCTCTCCATAATTCCCTGTTGCATTGTTGGCAATTTTCTAGGAAACTTCTATCAACAAAACATAATGATTTGCATTTTACCCCCTCAATTTCCACATTAAAATACACTACTAAAAACCTTTAGATAATGAAATATCATGCATATTTATAATTGTAAACTACCCAGAGGTAAAAGAAATAAAATTTTTTAATAGATTTTTTTAGTTCCTCCACTAAATTAAAACAAAATCCTAAAACAAAATTGCAAAACAAAGTTCTTTATGAAGAAAGAAAAAGTACAACTGTAAGTATATGAAAATATGCTTATATATAAACATAAAAATTTTGTGAGATTTCCACCTAGTACAATGACATCTTAGCTATAAAATTTAAATAGATTACTGCAGTGTTGTGAAACTTAGATTAATGGGAAGTTTTTACATTTTGCTGATGTTTTTGTATAATTAGAACAAAGTTGAATTGCAACATTCAAAATATAACACATGACTAATAACTACTTCCAACTATTTGGATTATTATGGCAATATTATAATAATGGCAATAATTATGATTGTGATTAATTCATTAACTTTAATAGATTAAGGATAATTTAGAATAATTTCATTCCACGAGTTAGTTTTGTGCATACATGCAACTGCAAACAGAAAGAAAGTTCTTTATAAGTTGAAAAATTTCACCTTGAATCCTAATTACATCAGTGGTATAATTTAAAACTTTTGAATCAAGATGGAAAGGGTATGTTTCATTAAATAATTTTTAAGACCCTTTGATTCTCCTATGAAGCTTTATGACAGCATGACATATAATATGGATCACTATAAAATATAAGTATGTCAAATTGGAAATACCTCTCAGCTTTGAACTTCTCAATCAATTAAAAATAGAATTAAAAAAATGTTTTAATATTACACTTCTCCTAGACTCATTTTCTCATCCCTATAGGAGAACAAAAATACATTCAAAATTGAAATATGTAATTTTTAAAGTAGAAAACCTAATTATTGAAGAACCAAGTATTCAGTTGGAAGTTCATTTCAAGAGGTCTTCTCAACCAATATATGTGAAGTATCTCTTACCATAACAAAGCTAAGTGTGTGGTATATAATGGAAAAGTCAGTTACACAATATTTATCTTTTCAAGAACTATATCCTTCATGGCTTTCAGCATTATTTTTCATTAATGATAAATATTACAAAAAATATAGATAATATTCATTTAATAATGTGCACTCATTCTTCTATAATGTTTCTAAAAATACTCTGCAATATACTGATATGTTATTTGTTGCATAGTTAGTTAAACTCCACGTAGAAACAGTCTGTTTTAATATGGAAGACGCGTCAATCTTTTAAAATTCAAAATTTTATTTAGACAATTGCCCTCAAATGATCCCACTCATCTTGCCAAAATTTCTGGATGTGTTCTATCTCTGTGATGACTTTCAGGTGCAAAGGTCAGAAACAAAGAGCATATGCAGAGAAGCATGTATACCAACTTTCAGGTATATTATTTTCCAACCTTTCACTGCATATCTACATTATGAATCAAGATCAGTCCCAGCCTCTGTCATTCACTCTGTTTTAATCCCAGGAGAAAAACAAATATTCAGAAAATAACACTGACAATGATTTTTAAACTTTCATAATAACATTATGAAAGAAGACTAAAAACAATTAATCTGTGGTGCAGAGCCTTTCATCTTTAATTTGTCCGTCTTAATCAAATCAAATTCAGCAATGCCTCACAGTCAATACTCTCTGATGAGTGTTTTTTTGGTCTATGAGAAATGAAAAAATGGTCTATTTTAGCTACTTCTAGACAGAATTCCTTGTTGAAGAAAAATATACTGAGATTTCACTAGCAGCCTTCAATGGAAAGATAAGGAGAATTAAGTATTTAGAGAACGGGATCTGTTGGCTCTTAATAATGCTTCCAGACAGAGCTTGAAATATGTTAGTAGACTTCATATCATTCTAACTTTTTGGTACTGTTGTTGTGTGTTGGTGCAAGATCTGCTCAGAGGAGTTTCACAAATACAAATATTATTCCCTTTAAGATCATATCAATTTATGGGGAATGTTGATTTTATTGGAGAAACGATTGGAAAGCATCTGTAGCAGTAGCTGAATCCAGTTGGCAAGAATAATAATGGGGTTTTTGACAATTACATACCTAAAATATATTTAATTTATTAAGATTTTATCTTGCATCTGCCTGTGATTCTTCCATTGCAATTTAAGCAGAAGACATCTGAGTTCTAGAGCATGCTCTCTGTCAGCCCTCAAATGACATTGCCAGCTTTTCCCACTATCTGTGCACAGCCTGGATTTGTGAGTATCTGTGTGGTCACACACTGAAGCAGATGGTGTGACTGTTCTGGGTCAGATCATTATCTCACAGGGCTAGAGTAGCTGAGCAGCCCTACCTGAACTACATGTGTGATACCTTAAGTTTTACCTTTCATGTTTTTCAGATTCTGTGCTGCCTAGGGGTGTAGTTCTGAGCCTTATATTAAGTGCTAGCAAGCTCTCTTCACAAAGCAGGTAGACAAAAAACATATTCTTCTGCTGAAGACCAAGGAGAACTTTCAGGCCCAAAAGCATAAACAATGGTGGACTGAAGAGAGGAACAAGAAAGATGAGACCTCACAACCTGAAGCTGTAATTGGACAATTAAACCCCAATATGCAAATGGACCAAAACTTATAAAAACATAAGACCTTGTGACTGGGCTGCCATTTTTTGTGACCATTTTGGGTCCACCTTGGGTGTAGCCCCAGTCAGGCTCTTGTCCTGCCCAAGGTGTATCCTGGAGGCCTTTCAATGAACACCTACTTTATTCTCTAGCTCTGCACAGTCTCTGTTTCAGGGCAGCCTTCCCAAGGCATCATGTGGAGTTTAACACTGCCACATTTTAGGGTGGGATATCGCCTGTAACTGTCAGCCAAAGTATAACAGAAAATGTACTGGTGTCTGCATTTGTTTTGGTGTTTTAATCACTTGATTCTGCAGTCAAACTGGGCTTGAGAGTGAGATATTCATGTATAATCTTATCATTAAGCAAATGCTTAATGATACCAAACACTCATGTAAATTTACATGTAAATATCTGACTTGAAGACTAATATTTATTTTACATTTTTATAAATGTGAAACACTAGAAATTACTGCTCTGAACTGTTACCTTTACTGACTATCGTGTTTTTAAAGAAAATAATTATGTTTTCAAAATAGAAAAACTAGGAATAAAAGAAACCTCTCTGTTCATTAGTCCTTTTCTTTTCCAAGCAAACTTGTTTTTAAGTCAGTTTTTAATTTATTACTAATGGATACTCAGAGAACTTATTGCAATCTATTTCTGATTGACCAAAATCAACAAAACAAAGAATAATCTCTGACTTCCTTCATTTAAGACATGACAAAATATTTTAAAAGTTCAGTAAATTATGTGGCTATAAATATTACATAAAACATAAGGAAATAGTAAAAAAGACATTTCATATTTTTATATGTATGGGCACAGATACATGGATACTTGCATGAAAGAATGGATTTGAATAAGTCTAAATAGTTAATGTGGTGAGGTAAAGGAGAAAGGTGTTTGAAATTTTAGATTAAATCAGAAAATTAAATATTTGTTCTCTCATTTTTGTCTTCTCTTTTGTTTTATAATTGACCATTTCTGTTATCCTTAATGAAAATATTAATATCTCTGGTATTTACAAGCAACCTTGTAAATTCACCACTCTGGAGTTCAGTACCTTGAAGTAATATGAATATAAACACTTGAACTCCCTGCTGCATTCCATCTAATCCATTCATTAGTCCTTTTCACTGTTGTTTGAATCTCTAAAATTTTATTTTCTCTCTCACAGATGGTTTGCTACTTTGAAGGAAACTTGACTGGGGGATGAAGCTCTTCAGAAAGAATTCACACAGATCCTATTGTTTGGGAACCAATTTCTTTTGTTTACACTACATTTATTTGGAATCGTCACACGAGCATTGGCACAGCTGCAGAGTGCATAGTGATGTCAGGAAAGATGACAAAAACAATAGGTTTAAAAAATAAAAGCTGATAAAATAAAAATTCTCCCTTAGCCCAGCTGCATTACAAAGACCTGAAGACTTTCATAATATCAGCAGCTATAAAACTTTCATTAAATTTCATTATTTCTCTATGTAAATATGCTGTTTATTAATGCACACACACATGCTAATATTTCCCTTACCTAAAAATATAGATGAAACTGCCCAGGAAACTTACATTAGTACATTTGCTTTTATTCCAAGGTAAATTTTGTCATCAAGAAACTTAATTTGTTGCCTGCAGTGATATTCTTTTTACTTCTTGTTTGCTTTGTCTTTCTTTTCAATGAATATTTGTTAGCTAAGTCAGGTTTACAATCATGGGCAAAGTTTTCTGAGAGGAAAGAGAGATGTTTCATTATTATTGTGTTTTCAGATTTTCATGACTGTTCCAACCATTCTCATATCTCTCTTCTTGGTGTTTTCTTAGTTTAGACAAATCTGTGCACAGCAGTAAAGCGAATCTCTGATTATCAGCCCGAGACGGGTGCGTTACATTGCCCAGCCAAACTTTTCCATAATTTTTAATGCCTTTACATTCTTTCCCTTCTGTTTTCTGAATGCTTCTTTATGCAGAAGTTTATAGTGAAGACAAAATCATTAAAAGATTAAATAATATAGAAGAAAGTTATCAGAAGCTATTGCTAGAAACCAGAAACAGCTTGGCTTCCCCTTACCCAGGAAAATATTTTTTAAATAGTACACCATTTTTCAGTAGTTCTCAGAATCAGAGAAACCTTTTTCCTGTTTCTATTTTTCTAAAAATTCTTGAAAAATATTTGTAATTCATTCTAACTATACATTTTGAAAATGTATAAAACAAGCTATAGGTAGGACAAAGAACACTTTTACTGAGATCAAATTTGAGAGATGAATCTATTCTCAATGTAAAAGAATATAGCTATCAAATTAGAAACTTGTCTCATAGTTTCACACTATTTAAACAAAATTTAATTTTGAACACAAACTTGCCTATGAAACATTTTCAAATATTAAAGATATTTTAAAGGAAACTACTTAGAGTAAACCTTTCAGTATTTTTGAACTGGAAAAGAGATAGGCACCCAAAAGATTAAACAACTTTTGAGAAGTGAGATAATGAGGAAGATAAAAGCATGATGCTTCCTTGTAGGTAAGAAGAAAATGGAAAAGTTCCCTGTAACTCTACAATATTAAATGCTTCGTAAGACGAAGATCTATAATGAGGGAAAGGGGTATCGTGTGTGTTCCCAGGTGACACTGCATTACATGAATGTAAGAAATTATTATATAAATGGTCATGAAATGCGTAAGCAAAACAAATTTGAATCATTACTTTACTACCTTACTATGGAGATAAAATTCAAGACCAGGGGCTCTGTTATCACCTCTAAATCTAAAAATTTGAAATGAAATGTTGTAGTGTGTTCTTTTAAACAAGAGTCACTGTGGTGACTTCTGAAAAGTGATCTCTATCATGCCTGTCTGAATAGAGACCCACCTTTCCTGTAGAGCACCATTTGCTCTCTTCTGCATCTTGCCTTACACTTTCTGATACAAATACTTTTTAGGGACCAGTAACAACCTTCTGCAAAGTCTGCTGCTTCTCTTGTCTTGTCTTGAAGGGATTTGTGGAGCAGGAGATCCACAGGAACCATTTTTTTCTCACTAGTATTTTCCTTTTCTGGCTCTACAGGCCTCCAAAGAAGGGCGTCACTCTGAGGCAGCTCTCCCAGACCTGTCGCGGTGCCTGTCGCTGGACTCTGTCCAGCTGTCCACCCCGGCTAGCTCTGGTGGCACAGCAGCAGATATGAAGCACCCCCAGCGCTCCCAGCTGTCACTGGCTCAGGAGTGCCAGGCGGCGCTTTGGGTCCTTTGCCCTTTTTCCAGGGCCCCCAGGCAGCAGACAGGTCGCTGACAATGGCAGGAGACAGAGGCAGTCTAGTGTTAGGGTAGAAATCCAAGTTTATTGGATGCTCCGAGGAGCTCCTCAACTCAGGGGATACAGCTAACAAAAGACCGAGAACAAAAGGAGACAACAGTACTTAACTGGGGGAGCAAACCTAGGGAGGGACCCAGCCACCCACTAATGGGGAACAGGGGGTGGGGGATCCAGGGATGATAGGCATCCTAAGGCTCCAGTGGGGAGAGATAAGGGAGGGGACCCCCAGCCCTCAGCCAACCACTAGATGCTCGACCTAGAACCTTCTAGGAGAAGGGGAGAGGCAGCCAAGTGACAGGCAGGGGCTCAGGGGAGGGGGGAACAGGATGGACAGGGAACACACTAGAAACAGGGGAGGAGAACTGGGGATTGAGAACTGGAGACAAACTATTCGGGGAAAAACAGAATAAACCAAATTACACAGAATAAAGCAAATTACACACTACAACACAGACCCACTGACAGCTCTCTCCTTTGGGCTCTGGGATGAAAAGGGTAAAGTGGAACACTTTTTTGTTTATATTTCAGACTGCTGATTCTCCCTGAAGCAGAACAGGAAAGGATGCTGGCAAGCTCTCAGACATCAAGTCAGTGAATAACTGCTGTCTCAAAGAAGAGTATGTCAACTAAAAAGCCATGAGAGGGAAGTCGTCAGTGAAATAGTGCACCAATTTGTTGGGCTGTAAGCCTTCTTTTCAAAGATTCTGGTCCTTGATTACCTTTCAACAGACAGAGTCTGTGGAGTGCTTCTGTAGAAACAGCTTCAAATGAATAAGAAAACAAACAGCGAAACAAGCACTGACTCAAGAAAAAACAGACTTCAACTCACTAGACAGAACCGATCATAAACAGTTTGCAGTTCTCCAATGAAAGAGCATGTGAGGCAACACACTCCAAGAAAATAAAAATAATAAATGAGAAATAAACCAAAAAATAAAGATATTTTGCAGGAAATAAGCAATGCAGAATGAGCTGCATTTGGCTGGGATAGGGGTAATTTTTCTCCTTGTTGCTGGCATGGGACAATGTTTTGCCTCTGTGCTGGAAACAGTGTTGATAACACAGGGATGTTTTTGCTATCCCTGAGCAGTACTTGCACAGGGCCAGTGATTTTTCTGCCTCTCACCTCACCCCAGCAGCAAGGAGGATGGGTGTGCACATGCAGCTGAGATGGGGCACAGCCAGGACAGGTGACCCCAACTGACCAGAGGGGTCCCCCATACCACATGATATTGTGACCAGCAATAAAAGCTGAAGGGAAACAGCAAAAAGGCAAGGTGGAGGGAGGACATTTTTGGAGTTAAGGCATTTTATCTTCCAAAGTGACTATCATGCATGATGGAGGCCTGGTTTCTCAGGAGGCTGAACACCTGCCTGCCCATGAGAGGTGGTAAATTAATTCCTTGTTTTGCTTTGCTGGTGTGCACAGATTTTTCTTTTTACCTATTAAACTGTCTTTATCTCAACCCAAAAGTTTTCTCACATCTGCTCTTTTGGTTCTTGCCCCCATCTCACCAGAGACTGAGCGAGAGGTTGTGCAGGGCTCAGTTGCTGGCTGAGGTTAAACCACAACACAGAAGCGAAGAAGGAAAGCCTAATTTCAATGGAAATACAGATTCGTTACCAAAAGAAAAATCTACAGAAACTTCAGAAGTCAGGATGGGGAGACAGACTCAATATATATTTAGAATATTTTTGATATGTAATGAAAAGTCAAAAATAATTTCAATTTGATGATGTTATTTTAAATAAATATTCTCAACTGCCCATGATATACTACATTCTCAACAAACTGGTTTTGCCTGTGAATCTGCCTTATGTATCTGAGATGTTGATAAAATCTAATTTATTTTCACTATACTAAGTAGTCAGCTGAAATTCCTATTTCCCCCCCACACCTCATTTATACTCTCTTTACAAATCTTTTAGCTTCTATGTGGACACAATTAAACTAGAATCTTCAAAAATATTTTATTTTAGGAGCTCCAAATGCCTAACACTTGCCTGAGAATATTATTAAAAGTAGATTCAAAGATATTTGTTTCATTTCTAAACAAAATGAAACAGTTACATGAACATTGATTTATTTATATATTTACCAGTGTATTGTTCTGCCATTTCTTGTGAAATGCAGACATTCCTCTTGCATATACCTATCTAGTGAGCCATCTGTTGAATAAACCTGAATAACACAAAATGCAATAGAAACTATCAAAATGCAGTTCAATGAGCTCTTGATAAGTGCATTATTCCATCAATTATTTTGTTTCTTTTTACATAAGGATGTACTAATTAAGTGAACAGAGCCAGACATGCAATCTCACAGATCTCATAAAAGTAATGTAACATGCATTATTTTTCAATATTTGTAGTTTTCAATATTACAACAGAGAATGCTGTGCATTGGATTCCTAGTCTTCATTTACTGATGAGATGAACTTTCAAAATTATATTTCCCATCACAATTGTTCTTTTTCAATATGATCCTCTGTATGCAAATCTAAATTTGCTAATTAGAAAATTGGTTATACTAGTGAAATAAAATATGCTTGATTGATGCATCTGTCTTTGTATTATGCTGTATTACAGTTACTTTTCATTCTCATCATTAATTAAAATACAAACAATAAAACAGTCAGTAAAGAAGCAACGAATCATAGTAATATCTTGAATATATATCTACAGTGACAGTGAAAATAAACAGTAGAGTTTTGATAGATAAGAGTTAACTTCAGAAGACCATAAGTTATTTTTCTCATGTTTTCAAACCAAGTTTCACAGAAAAAAAAAAAATTAGGAAGGATGAAGAAATCTAGTTTTAATGAAATTTTCATATCAGATGTTCTCTTTTGCCAGAATCACTGATGATTAATATCTTATCCTGCAGGATACTGAATATATTTGGTGATAATCAGCATCTTAACTCTCAGAGAAATACAAACTGAGGGAATAGCCACTTACAGGGCTCATTTTGTGTTTCACAGGATCAGGTCTTAAATGAGCTTTCCAATTCATTGGTTCCACACCAGAGCATTTTTCCATTCAACATTTATCAAGAACATTTATTCATATTGAAAATGGTTGCACCATAGGATGTCATGCAGCTACAGTAAATAGTAAATAGATTATTCAATAACTTTACCAGTAGAGACAACTGGCAAATATTAAATAAGTTCTTTGTTGCATACATTTACTTGTTAAGACTTCAGCAGCATTCTAAATCTGTTAACCTTTCTTGTGGCTCCTTCTTTCTTCCAGAAAGGTTGTGTTTCTGACAAATTTGACGTGGGCATGATAAATGAGTTGTGTTTGTAGATGTTGATTATAAGACCTGTTTAACTTGCTGTTCACCATTCCTGTCATGCTAATAGATGCCTGGTAGCATAAATAAAGGCAATTCCCATAAGCAAACAGCAAATGTTGTTAATGATAAAGTGTATCACCTAAGATGCTTTCTGCCCCTGCACCACACAACTGATCAAGAATTATGCATCACAAGTACTCAAACATTAGATGATGTTTTAAGGAACATTAAATTATATTTTCTTTAAGAAAGAAAATTTTCAAATTTATTCCAAATAACTGGATATAAATCTGCCTTTTTTTTCATTACAATAGAAAAATTCTAACGCTATTAAAAAAAAAACATTAAGTGATCGTTAAATGGTGTGAAACCTGACAATAAGAAAATGTTCATTAAATTCTAATGGATCACTGTTTGCACTGATAAAATGGCCTCCTTGTGCAGTAATAAGCAGAAATTTCCTGTGACCATACAAGCATTGTTTCTAGATTAGAGCAAAATCCAAAAAGCAGTTAGTCATGTAATTTCAATGGAATTACTTGATGTCTTATATTTTATTAGATATGGCTTTCAGATCTACAGAGGTTCACATTCCTAATTCCCTTTGGTGATTTTTAACAAAACATTTTGCTGATTTGTTTGGGCAGCAGAGGTTGTAGAAGCCTCCACAAGTTCTGCAAACAAACAGAACATAAATTTTTTGGGCTGCCAAGCAGTTCGGTTTATACCCAAAACACAATTAAATTAAAATTTCAAGATAAATATGCATTAAAAATATGCACAGTAGAGATAGATTTTCCCTCCAGAAACTGTCTTTTTGAGTAGTCAGAAAAACATCACATCAACTTTGAATGAAGGGATCCAGAGCATGTGTTATTTTATAACAGAAATGGATTGTGAAAAAGACAAATCTCTCATAAAGTCACATGCTACCCATGTGCTACCCATTAAATATTGTACTTATCATAGGGACAGAGTGAGTTATTCAGAGACAGTGTCAGCAGAGGTCACTGAAAATTCATTAACATGGGACTGGTCAACAGCTCATGGTAATCTTGGAAGATAGAATTTCATATAATCATAAAATACAAGGTTGGAAGGGGACCTCAGCAATCGTCTGATCCAACCTTTCTTGTCAAAAGCCCAGTCTAGACAAAATCATAGAGCATCCTGTCCAGCTGAATCTTAGAAGTGTTCAGTGTCAGGGAATCCACCCCTTCTCTTGGGGAGATTGAGCCAGTCACTGATTGCTGTCATTGCGATTTTTTTTTTCTCTTATATCCAATTGGAATCTACCAGGAGTAACTTATACACATTACCCTGTTTTCTACTTGTGATTGCTTGTAAACAGTCCTCATCTTTGTACCTCTCCTTTAAATACTTTAACATGGTGATAAGATCTCCCCTAAGCCTTCTTTGCTAAAGGCTGAACAAACCCGGTTCATATGACGGGCTTCATAAGAGTTTGATTGTCTTTGTGGGTCTCTTTGCACCCTTTCAGCCTGTTCACATATGTTTTGTATAGCAGGGACCAAAATCGTACCCAGCTTTCCATGTGGTACCTGACAAGGGCTGAGTAGATTGGAATACTTTATCTCTGCTAGTGATGCCCTTTTTGATGCAACCCAGAATCCTGTTGGCTCTCTTTGCTGCAGAGAGTGACTGGTCACTCATGTCTACCAGGACCCCCAGAACTCTTTCCACAGAGCTGCTTTCTAGATGGGTAGATCCCAGGCTGTGCTTGATTCTGGGATTATGTTTTCTCACTTGTTGAACTTCATAAGGTTAGCCCACTCTTCCAGCCAGTCTAGGTCATCAAGGTGACTCTCCCAAAGTGCCCACTTCCCCACTTGGGTGTGTTTGGCGAAGTTCCTCAGAGGACATCTAATGCTGTCATCCAAGTCACTTATAAAGATATTAGACAGAGTTGAAACCAGTATTGATCTTCGGGGGACCACCTTGTGACAAGTTTCCCATTTGCAAAGGAGCTATTTAGTTAGTTGGTATTGGGCTGTCCTCGTAACTTCAGGAAAGGAAGATATCTCTAGAATTCTCATCAGTCATTCAGAAACAAAGTAATCACAGAAGATATTTATGCAACTTGTTGAATAATAACTGCATTTCTTACCCTGAAGCACCTATCAGATAATATCTGAAAGTGAGCGGTGAAAAAGTAAGGAGTAAGAAAGGAGGAGAGGATGGATTTGGGAATAAAGGGTGGAGATGAAGGGATGAGAAATAAAGTGAAGATAGAATACCAGTTTCCAGTTCAGCTATCCCTTTTGAAGCTGTTTACTAGTACAGGCAGTCTTTGAAGCCAGTCCAGTCTCCTGTGTCTTTTCTCTGCTGGTGGACAGATGATAGATTTGCCACTGTGCCCTCACACCAACTGCATCCAGCTGGTTCTCTTTTCAAATGACCTCCTAGCTGTGCCTATTTGCTGTGTATTTCTAGTCCCTTGATGTTCCATTTATTCAGTCCTGTCATCTTCTCCTAATGCAAAGCTTGTGCTCTCCTGACAGGGGACGTCAGCATCAAAAATCTCTTTCTCTAAAGCATGACCAGTGGAATTTGTACTACAAATACCCTTGCAGATCCAGTAAATCCATTCTATTTGTTACCCTCATTTTTTATAATCATGTGGGATTTGAATATCATGATTAAGAATGAGATTTTATTAAGACTGTTTATAACCAACATAATCAATACTTCTGTGAAATAAAGTGTTCTGCTGGCTCTCACCACCAAATCTGTGTAGGTAGCAAAGACAAATGCAACCCCCACTGAAATCCTTACTATTCGAGTCACAATATATTCTTATAGATCAGCTCAGACTGGATTTTTACATGCTCTTTTGTGCAAGCTTCAGAGCAGGATTTTGGGATGAAGCATTCAGACCATATTGTTTCAAAATCCTTTTTAACATACAAAAGTATAGAGTTTCAATCTGTCTTTTTAGTTGAAAATCATTGTGCTACAAGACAGATAAAATTCAGATGAATAACAAAATGTCTTAAATGCTGAGAAATGCTAGACTATGGATAAATCTAGATAGCCTGAAAAAAGTGTCTCATTGAAATCTTAATATGAACCATTACTTTTTGTGACATTAGACAACTACAGTTAAACTGAAACATCGAATAAAAGCTTTGATAAAACAATCATTACAAGATATGATTGATATTAGACATAGGACAAACAAGGTGGTTGGTGCAGAATATCAAGCCAAATGGAATGGATGACCTTGGAGGTCTTTTGTAACCCTAATGATTCCATGATTCTAAGATTTTTAGATTTGTTTTCATTCAGGTTTTTCAGTAGAAATATTCTGTCAAATAGGCTTTACATAACAGTCACAGCTGATGGTTCCATTTGGTTTTGTTGAGAAAAGAATAGCATATAAATGAGCATAAAAGTGACCAGAATAATTAGCCAAATTTTGACCTGAGGTACATACAGAGAGATATGATTCAATTGGTCTGAGCTTTCCCCTTCTGTCTGCAACTGCTGCTACAGAGCTGTGACAGATGCTACACAAATCTAAGCAATATTAGATGTTTTCAGTAATGAAGTGAGGAGAAGCAGAAAGAAACTTCCTGAGAGTAACAGTAAGTAGATGATTAGTATGTTGCCCATACAGATCTGCATACTGACTCCTGGCTTTAAGATCTCCTGAGGAGGCTGCAGTTCTTGATTGAGAGAGCAAAGAACCAAAGTCAAACCACAAGCATGTCTTCTCTATATACCAAAGCCTTCACTTTACAGGAAACAGTGTTTTTTTAAGTTCTTGGCATAGGTAGAATACATAATTTTGTATAAAACAATGGAAAAAGCAAACGTCTCAGGATAAACAAAGCTATATGTACACATACCATTGCCCATTGCTTCCGAATAAAATACTACTTCACTTTTATCAGAAGTTATACAACTGGGTGGAAAGTGAAAACAAGGTTTTTACAAGAAAATGTGTCAGAGGAGCTCCATTTTTAGCCAATTACCACCTTGAGCCATTAACCACCCTTTGAACCTGCTAGCTGCATAAGTTTCCACCAACTTTATGGTCTATCTATACATTCTATGTCTCAACAGATTGTCAAGAAGGATGTTGTTGTTCCCTCTTGCTAAAATCAAGTGACTTCTACAGCTATCCCCTCATCCACTGAGCCAGTTACTTCACAATGGAAAACAGTCAGATTGTTTAAACATGATTTATCCCAGAAAAGTCACTTCAAGAAACATATAGGCAGACCTCTGATGTTCTAAAATGACTGTTGTATCAAATACCATATATGTCTCTAGTTTTATATGCAACCAAGATAAATCTTAAAATAAAAAAATAGTTGATAAATCCAAATAAATTTAAGAAAGTGGGTGCCTTGAAAGTACTTTTATATACTACAATTAAAAACTAGTTTGTCTCTGAACCAAGTGTCCTGATTTTTTAATGATTTTTAGGTTACCTGGTATTAACTCTTGAGTTTCCATATTTAAAAATTGGTAGGTATTTATCTGAGTCTGTTGGCTGAAGAAAGATATGTTTCCTTTCTGTCTTATTTAGTAAATAAAGTCTGATTTCCCTATAGTTTCTCAGGAACCATGTTCATCTCTTTGATATTACTTTTGCTGGTAATAATAGCTGGAAAAATATCCCTGCCACAAGTTTCCATAGAGATCTTATTCTTCTTTTAAAGTATTTTAGTTCTTTGCTTCTCTGCTGTTGTAAAAATGACAGTTCACTAACTTACTGTGGAAGATGAGGGCTATCACTGAAAAACAATCTGTATGATACTGAGGAAATCCAGAAAAGTATTTTAGAATATTTGCTTTTTTATATAAGAGGGTGATTTTGAGTTTTTAATACAGAAATACAATTGTGCTTCTAAGAACTTTCATATTCATGCATGTTTCAGAAGCATGAATACAGGACAGTAATTTGATAAAATATCTTTATATACTGCAAGCAATAAAAACTTATGGCAACTCATTTTTATTCTGTTTGAAGAGAACACTAAAACATTGCTCACAAATGAATCAGAAAATTCAGCAGTTGTTTTCTAACCCCTCTTGCCCATTGCCTCTGCAATACTTGCACTCCCCTCAGCTCACAGACAATAAATAGTGAGTACAGAGATTAAATATCAATAAGAATTGTTTTCTATATTCCTCCTTTCAGCATTGTACACAATTTCAGGATATGAGTTTCAGTCCTTTTACAGATTTTTGTCGTTTCAGGGAAGGACCGAGATAAAGACAACTAATGAACAAATATTAATAAGAATTAATTAACAATTAAAAATTAATATCCAGCCTCTAGCAGCCATTCCAGCTTTTAGGTGGCATCATGTCATGTAGCATAAGCATCACCATTTCTGTTCTAAACCCAGTATCCCAAACAGAGTAAGAAAGAATGGACTAGCAGAGTAGAATAGTGTGGCATAGCATAGATGGCAGAGAATGGCATTGCTTAGCATGGAATGAAACAGAATAGAGGTTTTCTCCTAGTAATTTTCAGAGCTGCTGTTTCACTTTGTCTCATTTCCCAGGCTAACTAGGAAAAGATCGAGTTCTGAGTTCACTAATACCAACTTCCTTATTACCAATGCCTGACATCATCTGGAAAATAAGACCCAAGTGCAAAGAGGATGAATTTTAAAATAGATAAAATCATTCCTTGCAGTAATTAACAACAGCTACCTATGCATAAATTGTTTGATAAGCATCCTGGAAGAAAGAAAAATCAACGTTTTATTTTCTGTCTAAAGATTTTTTTTTTCTGCAAGAAGTTAGAAAATCTGTTTAGAACTGCTATTTTAAAATCTAGAGTTGCAGTAACAAGTAGCAGCCCTGCTTTGATGTCAGCAGTAATTCTGCTTCTTTCTATCAAAGGTAAAATAAATAAAATGCTTTTGTAATCAAAGAAATGGAAACTATTCCAATTATACTAGTCCCTAATGATAAGTTTGCTGCTGTGGGAAAAATCTGATTTCAAGCCACTTTCAAGTAAATAGGAATATTTGGATAAGTTGAAAATGTATAGGTAAGATCAGTATCCTCATTGTTATGAGAACTGCAATTGTATTTCTTCTGTAAAATGAAGAGCTTTGATTGTTTGGCTTTAAGTCTTGCATACTTTGTTTCTAGTATGATATTTTCCCACTTAGCTCTAGAAAACTCCATTCAGAAAGAAACTGTTTAGTTAATATTCCATTTTCTCAGAGACTGTGCCTGTGAAATTTTCCATATGTAACATAAAAGTCAAGCACTTGTTTTTCCTGATGGGAATCTTGCTAAATATTGGGAGTTTTTCCTAGAAGAATATTTTTGGCTGTTAGTTGGTATAATGTTTATTGCAGAATCACAGAATGGATAAGACTGGAAGGAACCACAGTGGATTATCTGAGCCAACCTCCCCGCTCAAGCAGGATCATCCCAAAGCACGTTGCACAGGGTTGTGTCCAGACAGTTCTCTAATATCCTCAGTGAGGGAGACTCCACAACCTCTCTGGGCAACCTGTTCCAGTGCACAGTCATCAGCACTGCAAAGAAGTTCTTCCTCACATTCAGGTGGCAGTTCCTGTGCATCAGTTTCTGTCTGTTGCCTTTTGTCCCATTGCTCAGATTACACATCATTTATTTTCTTGATGGATTAAGCAGCAGAAAAGGGTTTGAATGGGAGGTTGATTTGACCAATATTTGCCATAAACCCGCCACTTCTTTTTTTTCTAAAAACACTAGACATTGACTATCTACTAAAGACTGAACTGTGACCTAGGTGACTACAATGTACAAGGTATTCAGCTAATCCACATGTTTGAGGTACAAACTAATTTCTCTATGGAGAGGAATAAGATCCCTCAGAGTAAAATGAAACGTGTGGATGCGGTATTTCAACTATCCCACTAAACAGCTCGACAGGTGCACACAGGGACACTCTCTTGATGCTCCATGGGTTAAGCACCACAGAAGTGAGTTTGTGAGCTCGCACAACCTGGTGTGAGCTTTGTACAGAACTGGAACGTGATCATATATGTGCCTTTACTGAATAGTAGTTACCCATATTTAAAAATGTTAGAAAAAAAAATCAGCAGCAGGCATCTCTAGTTTTTAATTAGACAGCATGGGATTGTACCATAAGTTGTATCAGCATAACTAGAGTTTACTGAAAATTTTCCAAGGCTTGTTCACAAAAACATCCATGCTTCTCATATTCAGACATCAAAGCATTTACTGTTTTCTTTTCTTAAAAATATTATAATGATAATTTTTTACACACAGAAAAGCACAGAAAATTAGATACCTGAAAGTTTATAGACATGTATGAGTCTGAAACACTAAGTATTTCAAGAATAAATTTCTTCATTGAAGATAGGTAAAATCCTTTTAAATCTCACTAGATTCGTATCTGCGTCATTAACTGTCTCTATACCTTTAATGTGTATTAGGGGTAAAATATTTAGGTACACCTAGAAAAGTCAATGAGATGCTCTTTGCACTTTAGAATCTAATTAGAGATAAAATATAGTCCTAAATGAAGTAAAGAAAATTTCATGAGAATTATGTAAAATTTCCCAGATGAAGGATATCTATGTAAATGCTTTTGATGTTTTTTATTTTCCCCAAATGTGACTTTTAAAATGCCTAAGAATAAAAGAAGATACAAAGAGAACACTATATCGTCATAATTTATTATGTAGTGCCAGAGTCTTGCTACATCTATACTTTATATCATCAGAGTATCACACTAAGAACTCTAGGGCAGGTGGACAAGCCAATAAAAGTTCAGGTAAAGAAGAGGAAATTGCAAGTGAAATAAATGTTGGCTTGTGGTTTAGCAGATTCTGGTATAGTCTAAAATCCAGTGGATGTAAAGAACAGATGATATTTCTCATTGCCTATAGTGAATTTTCAACTTGAGATAGTGAAAGCAGGAACAGAATTTTCTAAAGTACAGACAGGAAGTTTAAAAAAAAAAATCCTCCTGTTTTGCAGCCTCTTCTTTTTTGGCAAGACTTGGTAGCAGTCCTTCTTGCCCTGAAGAAATCATGTTCTTTTCCATAGACTTCTTTCCATGAGAATATGAAATTTAATAAAAAAATTTAGGGATTTACTATAGGAAGAAGCTTACCTGTGGTTTTGTACTGAGCTCACTGAGGTCTGATTTTCAGAAAAGACAGTTACATAGGCTATACCTAAGGACTTGTAGGGTTGTAAGCACCTTTGATATGTCAAACTGTAAGAGATGACATCATCTGTGTGTCTACCATTGCAGAATTCACAGTGCTGCTGTCATACAGCACCACTTTTAATTTGCCATAACACTTTCAAAAGTAATCAAAAATTTTAATTGTTTTTGTGATATCATAGTAAAAGCAAAATTTTGGATTTGAAGCTCTTCATTTTGATATACATATATCTCATATCTCCACTCTTTATGGATGTCATCTAACTTCTCACAATTTCAATATTTTTAAAAAGACTAATTTCAATTTATGTCACAAGAAAGTGCATCCAATACTACCTGCTGACATTGTAAAAACATTTAAAAACTATGGTTTCAATACATTTTTATTAAAGTCATTGTAAATTGCTATAATGTTCTACTTTATAAATCATCCTGTTAAAAAATGTTTTGCTGTCTCCAAAATAAGATTAAAATTTTGATATGAGAAATGAGTTTTGCATTGATTTCATAACCCTATATGGCACTAATCTAAAAGGAAAAAAGTGCATTATTCTCCTCTAAAATTCTGCTTTGACACATTTGCAATATTAATAACTACTTTGTTTTCAAAGTGTCAGATGTTATTGACAAGAAATTAATATACACTTATGTTATATATTTAACAATATTTCTTCTGAATTTGAGTAATTTGCTGAAGATCAATAACTTAAAAGTAAACTTTATTCAAAATCCTGTCATCTCTCATCTCTGCCTTTTGTTGTTGCAGACAGACCTTTCCTGTTACTGGAAAATTTTCCCTACCAGCCTCATAATGAAGCTTTACATCTTCTTAGAAGCCACAACTTTTCATCCATCTTTTCTAAGGAGCTGGTCATCACAGCAATTTATCACTCAAATGAATACTAAATATAAAAAATATTCCTGGTTCATTGGGTTTTTTGTTCCAAAAAAATGAATGCTGGTAAAGGATGCAGCAATTAGCATAAAAAGCTTTTGTTTCCAAGGAAGCCATCTTTGAACTACAGGTGATCTTTTCAGCTCACTTTAAATACTGGAATCCGCAATTCTGTGATTTCTAACTAGAATAGAAAGTAGCCTGAAGAAGGTTGTCTGGTCAACACCCCAACAAAACAGTTTTTATAACTGTTGAAAGGCAAATGTAAAAAATATTAGGAAAAGACATTTTAATACTTTTTCCAATTGTCCTTATCTTATGAATGAGAATTTCTTGTGGAAGTTTCAAATATAAAATTTATATCTATAGTTATCCTAAATGAGATATCAGAACTTTTGTTGCAGTGTGTAATTTGGTTTGTTCTGTTTTTCCCCTGGATGGTTTGTCCCCAGTTGTCAATCCCCAGTTCTCCTCCCCTGTTTCTAGTGTGTTCCCTGTCCATCCTGTTCCCCCCTCCCCTGAGCCCCTGCCTGTCACTTGGCTGCCTCTCCCCTTCTCCTAGAAGGTTCCAAGGAGGGCATCAAGTGGTTGGCTGAGGGCTGGGAGTCCCCTCCCTTATCTCTCCCCACTGGAGCCTTAGGATGCCTATCATCTCTGGATCCCCCACCCCCTGTTCCCCATTAGTGGGTGGCTGGGTCCTTCCCTGGGTTCCTCCCCCTGTTATAAGTTACTGTTTTCCCTTATAGAGAGGTCTTTTGTTAGCTGTATCCCCTGAGTTGAGGAGCTCCTCGGAGCATCCAATAAACTTGGATTTCTACCCTAACATCAGACTGCCTCTGTCTCCTGCCAT
>WAAE01020656.1:20754-32407 GCA_013400495.1 Nicator chloris
GCAGCAGACAAAGGCGAAGAAAAGGAGGCAGTCTCAAGTCTGGGGGTGAATTTCAGTTTATTAGGGCTCCGGGAGGAGCCCCAAAACCAAGGGGACCCAGCAGACGAGAGCCCTGAGCAGGGCTGTACAGTGCATTTTGTACCGGGGGTGTAACAAGGGGTGGTAACCAACAACTTTCCAATCATGAACAAGAGGTGGGGGGATACAACAATAACTGGCATGACAGGAGACCAAACAGCAATGAGAAGGGAGGGATCCCAGGGACCCCAGCCTATCATTCGAAGCCCTTCCTAGAACTTTCTAGGTGAAAGGGAGAGGCAGCCGATTGACAGGCAGTGTCCAAAGGGAGGAGGTTTGGAGAATGACAGGAACAGTCTCGAAAACCAGGGAGGGGAAAGACAGATTGACTCATGGAATAAACCAAAACGAAAGAACAGTAAGGGGACAGTGGAAGCAACCATTTGTTGCACACTGCAACAAACTTTGTCATCTCTTCTGAGTGCTTTTTCAGTTTATAGATAATTTTCTCAAATTTGATATAAAATGGGACCAAAAAGTCAGGATGATTGCTCCAAAAGAAAGAAATAAAACAAATGAATAGAGGAAGGAATAAGAAAAGGAGAGTAGTTAAATCAAGGTATCTTATTTTAAAATACAAACATTGTAGGGTATAATTAAGTTTTAGTGTTCTGCCTCACCTTAAGGATCCCTTTCAGTTTTCCACTACAGGGTCCCTGTAGGTATCAAATGGGATCTGAGGTGACAATGTCTAATTTTATACTTTTTCATGATGTTGAAATACTGTTGGTGAGAGATTATAAGAGTGAAAAGGATCTGCAAAAATTACTAGCAATACTACTGATAAGGTCAGATATTAAATGAAAAGTTCAGAAAACCCTGTGGTATCATGCAAATTAATTGAGAAATCACTGAAAAGCAAAGTTCTTGTGCAGCTATCTGTTAATGAGAGGGGGAAAAGGTAATAAGTAGGCTGAGGGATTTGAACCAGAAAATACATCTTCACAAGAAACCTATAAAAAGCAAATGCTCATGACACAAGTTTCAAGTTCTTTATGACCAACAGTTTGATTTCAAGTGACTTGGAGAAAACTAGTGATATATAGTAGGCTGAGGAAAGCCATGTCATCAATACGTTCACATTAGTCTGGTGAATTGTTATAACGTGTCAGACAGCCTTATTAGTGATGGTTCCTCAGTTAGAAAAGGTTACATCAACTCGTGTAGGCTAAACAACCTTCTCTACACTTGCCAGCAATACATAAACAAAATGAGGAACTTGTTAATGCTACTACAGTATAGTGTATTTACAATAAAAATCAATATTTTCTTTTGCATCATACTGTAGGTGACATATTCTTGGCAGTTAAATGTTTCAGTGTGGTAGATACCCTTGTAAATGAACTTCGTGAAAAAAAAAATTTTAAGCTTTTGGTGCTCTCAAAATGCTGTTGTAGTCTTTATTAATCTATATTATGGAAGTACTTCTCATAAAAGCTGCTGCCTTTTAGCTGTTTCCTTTATTATAGGGAAATGACATGTAGGTGAAAGCAAAACAAAGGGAACCCACTTTCTTCCATGACTTTCTATGCTGAAAAACAAAATAAACCCCCCAAAAAACCCTCATCCAAATCAACAACTCCAAACTGTCAATATCCTAAAAAAGGTTAGGTTGTAAAGATTATTGCATTAAAAAAAGTTATATGTACATATCATATATATGTCCCCAAGAGCTCAAAATATACTTTGTGAGGTTTTATTCTCATGCAACATTGTGAATGACAGAAAAACACAAACGTTGCTGCAGTGCTGACAGTTACCCTTAGATAACTCACATTTCTACACAGATGTTACTAACTTCTGTAACATCTCAAAAACTCTTTTTCTCTGATCTAAGAACCTGATCTTATCCAGCAAAGTTGAGAGATATGGCATCTTAAAATGTATGAAGATAACATCGAAGTTGAGAGAAGAATAATGACAGTTTGTGGAGGTGATTGTTTTACATCAGCATTTCCTCCTGTTTCAATCCATAATATGCACGCATTAAAGAATTATAGATTAAAATTAGGTCAAGCAAGGTAATTTCTCTTTTATTTAGTATTTTATACAAAAAATACTTGAAAAAGAAAATATTATGAAAGTTTTTTTCCTCTTACCTTTTTCAAACAGTTTAGTACCATATGGTTTCTCTTATTTTCCTTAACATAGTATGATTGAGAACCTCCTGCAGCCTTAAAAAAAAAAAATAGTAAATTCTTATTTAACTTGAACCTTTTATTTTAAATTTTTTGGAGGTTTTTTTTTTTGTTTCTTTCCTTTATTGTGCTGCTTGTTTTCATGAAAGGCTTCAGAAATAGGTATTCGGGAGATTCTATTCAATTGCATTTGGTTTAGAATAACAATTTTGAATCTGCCTTACTTCTTAAGAAAAAAAGTAACTTAGAGAATTATGAAAGTAGTGAAAAACAAATTGTTGCTTTTCTTTAGAGCTGCCAGTTTTATGGGTGTTTAAGTAAGTCTTAAGTTAGGCTAAAAGATTTAATTTATATCAGACTATAGGTGGTGTTTTCTTGGCAAGCCTATATATTTCAAAAGGTTTCAGAAAGCATAAGCATATGCAAGATGATAAATTAATATAATTGTTTTTTCCTTATATTGCCTGTAATTAACTTTCTCAAAATATTTGATTAGCATCCACATCTGCATTTTACATACTCATGAACTAGAGATAAATTTATTTGCATTTAATATCTCTTTTCTTTCTTGCATTACTTGTTTATTCAAAATTTTTTAATCATAATTTCATTTATGATGAAGTCTGTGCAGCGATATTCATAGAAACACTGCTAGAAATCACAAAAGTAATAACTTCAAGAGAGTCTGTACATCTGACTTGTAGGTTTCTTAAGAAATTACCTACAATAAATTCAATAAATGAATATGTAAAATTACAAAGTGTAGATTTCTGAGTTTTGCTTTAATTACTATTAGGTCTGAATTGAGTAAAGAGGTAATTTTAGCTTAAAAAAATTAATAAGGCCTTTCATTTTCCTGACACAGACAATATGATACCATCTTCCTTTACAGTTTTATGTGTCTAATTTTGCTTTGTGAATATTTACTTCCCCAAAGCCTGATTTGTCAATATTTCTGATTTAGAGAATTTCAGAGAAATTATCCTTTCCCCATTATAATCCATTGGTTACACTGCCCATATAAAAATAAAGGAATATTGCATAAATGTCAGAAATGTATTGGCTATGGAAATACATAGAGAGGAAAAAGCTGTGTTAAATATGCTTATTTGTGAAGCCCGGTTATGACTTTGCTGAATCTAAATAGAAATTCAAATTGCACAATAAAGAAAACAAGGTGACAGCATTTTCAGCCCTGAGCAACAGAAACCAGTGAAACAAAAAAACCCTGTTGGGCAGCCATTTGTGAAATAGGTAATTGACTATTTAAAAGAAAAATTATATTGCAATGTCAGTGCACGAGGGAAGGAAAAATCAAGGACCTTTGAAAAAAGAACAAAAAAAAATAATCACAGAATTAGCTAGGTTGGAAAAGACCTTTGATATCACAGAGTCCAACCTATGACCTAACACCACCTCATCAACTAGATCAGGGCACTGAGTGACACATCCACTCTTTTCTTAAACACCTCCAGGGACTACAGCTTCTCCACTTCCCTTGGCAGTACATTTCAATGCTGAATCACCCTTTCTGTGAAGAAATTCCTCCTAATGTCCAACCTAAACATCCCCTGGCACAAGCTTGTGTACTCTTGTCCCATTGAGAATTGCCTGGAAGTAGAGACCGACCCTCACCTGGTTACAGTCTCCTTTCAGGTAGCTGTTGAGAGTGATAAGTTCTCCCCTGAGCTTTTTTTCCTGCCTTGTGCTCCCCAGGGACGTTTCAATTGCCTGCAAATGGCCCTGTGACCACCCTTGCTCACCTGAATGGCTGGCAGGAGCCAGCAGAACAAGGATCTTTGACAGGTACAAGAAAGAGAAAAGAAAGAATGGGGAAAAACATCCCCGTAAAAGAGAAAAGAGGCCTAAGGCTTGTGTTTTGGACTCTGCGATGAGAAGACACAAAGTTCTTATGGTCTCCCTGTTCTGTATATTACAGACTCATAGCCATACATTACAGAAATGGAAATGCACACTTTTAGAAATATTTCAGTACGTAAATGTAATGATCAATGTATAATATGATAATAATATTGTTCCTTATGGCAATCAATGAGAAGAAAAAGTACCTTTGTTTGTAAATGTATTTGTTATACTTATTAAAAATGTGACCAAAAACCTCAAACAACAACAACAAGACTAAACAAGTTAAATGTTAAATAACTATGTTTTTTCGATACACTATAACTCACCTCAGAGCAGTTCTGTACATTGTCTCTCTTTTTTTTTTTTTTTTTTTTTTTATTTTCCTGCATTCAACTCTTACAGGGACCCCAGTGAATCATTTAACCTCTTTGTAATTTTCCTATTTCTCCATATAATTTGTGTATTTGTGGTACTTCTCTGGAAGGCATCTGTCACCTTATAGTTGGAACACCTTCAAATCACCTACTTAAGTATTCCAAGTGAATAATATCCAGCTCATTAACAGAACTACTAACCAATAATACCCACAATTAAATGCTTTATAGTATATATTCTTTGGGATATTACAAGCACATTAAAATACGCTGAAACTTTTAACATATTAAAGATAGAGAAGGTTTTCCATTAATACAAATATCTGCAAATCAGAGGAAAGGAATGGAATATGGTCAAGTGAGAAAACATGTTATTGAAGAAAATAATTTAGAGAAAATAATAAACACGAATGGCCACAATTAGTCAGCAGTGGAGTGCTGTGTTGTGCTAGCATCTCTTGGGAATACGGCACTGAAACTGCTGCTTTTAGCAATGACTCCTGTAGGACAGAGCAAGAGAAATGAGCTTGCCCTTTTCTGGGAGCAATCAGGTACAGGCCCTTCTTGACATATGGTAGCTAGGGCAGTCCTATTGCTTTCAATCAAGACTGTGATTGTTGTAGAAAGAGACATTTGCAGATTAAATTTCCCTTTCTTTTTAGAGCATTGTAAATTCTTCAGTATCCTAAATTAGTTAGAGTTAGTTAAGATTTTCTTAATTTTTCCAATTCATTTTGTTACACACCCTGCATAAATGGCTCCAGTGCAACTTCATCTCTGTCTACTCAAGTGGCTGGAAATATTCTGCTGTTCTCAAAATAAAAACAAATATCAGGAAACCTACAAGTCTTGTTTATCCATTAAAACAAAACTTTTTTTTTTTTTTTTTAATTCTGAGTTCTTCTAAATAGGTATACCCAAGAAATGGCAACCTGAAAAAGGCTACATATTTTCTAAATATTTTTCCTTTCACCTTCATCAAGATCAGAAGAAAAAGAAGAAAATGGTTCTGCTATGAAGTAGAGAATGCAGAGTTTCAAAACTGTTCCTTCCTTTGAAAAAATACATTATTTGAAGAATTATGAATGTAACTGATAATAGCTTCAGTTCCATTTATAATTGAAGTAGCTGCTTGAACAGCCTTCAGTACTACACAAATGTGCTGCAGAAGATTTATAAAAAAGGCAGACTTTGGGGTTTTATCTAATCTAAAAAAATAAGATTTTTCTGTCTTCATGTTCACCATTTTTCTTCTGTGGTTTTATTTCTACATAGGAAGATAAATGAAACCTCTTAATAGCGATTACAATTTATTGGAATATTGATACAATTAATTTTATGACAATAATTATTCTGAATGTGTATTTCATTCATTTACCAAGTAATTACTCAGAATTTTAAATATTAATTGAATTACATTTGACTTTATCTTCAAAAAAAGTATTGAAAACCAGAAATTTTTCTAAAAATCAATTTAAACAATATAGTAAAATAATACCTGCTTCTTGCCTGATTTCTTTTTCCTTTTTTCCCCCCTTTTATCTTACTTTTGCAATTAGTCAATATCATTACACGTAATGACCAAAATGTAATTGTTGACTCAAAAAAATGTTTGTTTTTTACAAAAAAATTCTGCAGGACAAGTATTGCTCTATACACATAAAAGACCACAATAATGAGATTTCAAAATATATTTTTTAGATTAATATTTTCTTTTTTCTTTTTCCTTTTTTTCCTATTTTTTCAATGACCTCCATAGAGTATTATTGCATGTATTTTTATTTATCTACTATGAAAATATATATTTGAGAGTTTGAGTTTGAGCTGTTGTGTGAAATGCTAAAAGATGACCACTGAAACGTCCCAGCACTTTACAAAAATTGCAAACTTAGTATTCCATTAACATTTTCTATTTTGGCATCTTAAAAAGAGTGGAAGTTGATTTCAGCAGAACATCCTGTGGGGAAATTAGTTCATTTTGCTAAAGTATCTTAATAATTACAGTGACATCAAGGTTAATTGCTTAATCTGTATTGCCATAGTGCAGTCCTGTAGAAATCCCAACACAATCTGTTCTATAATTAGTGCCAGAATCCCCATATATAGAACAAGCAGTGGCCTAAAAAAATAAATAAAAAAACTCTGATATGATTAATAAATAAGATTTACCAGAGTGTGTGTTTTTGTGTGCATTTATATCTCTATATATACATACATACAAAGGGAAGGGGGAGATTTCACAAAATAGAGATTTTACAGACACAGTATATTAAACCTTTGATGAGATATAAATAGCTGAGGTAGAAAATAACTTCAAGCAAGATGTTTTATCTCCTTACTCTTTTCCAGCTCCAGAATGTAATTGCTAGCCAACACCATCAGATTTCCATCAGGTCCCATGCTTTGCTTGTTCCATGTCAGAAAGTAAGAGGTCAGGGTTTAAAAAGTAATTGTGAAGATCCTTCCACTTCACCTTTTGGGTTAATTTCAATAACACTGCCTATTGCTGAGCTCACAGATTTGTATTGCTTTGGCACGCTTCATTAGCACATGATCCCATGTGGATTTATTGACTGTTCACATTCTGAAGATGTGCCATACTGAGGGACAATGTGGTGCCCCTGATAACTCAGGATGACATGATGGTTCCCTTCCTGCTCTCTTCTCATTTTTTGGAAACTGTGAGACCATTTGCACATTACTCCCTCATATTAGTCATTAGTTCTTGCTGAATGCTTATTGCATCTGAAGCACAAGCTGTGAGTTACTCTGTGTTAGCTAATACAATTTTCAAAGAAGCAGTTCTACAGACAGAAATCAGCAACTGGATCTTTAATAGTTAAGTGTATCATTGCTATAATTTTCAAAATGGTTATAAGGAGAAGATTTAAGGTATTGACTAAGTATGTAGCAACACACAAAAAAAATTCTGCTTTTAATGACCTTTAAAGAAAAAAATTCTACAGGTTATATCTCTCCCATTTTTACAAAAATGGGGATAAGTAAATCACAGCCAATACTAATCTCAAATAGGCAGCACTGAAAAATATGGCAATGGAACAAAACATGGTCTATCATTGTTTATCATGTTTTGTACATCAGAAATCAAACATAAAGTCTGTATCCTTGAAAATACACACTTTTTACACATCTTAATGTACACATTCCATTTTCAATGTTCAACACATTTCTCAAAAGTTGGCATCACTGTGATAAAGTCTGATAATAGTTTATTGCTTCAGCTACTTAGACTTTTACTTTAAGGGAGATGATAAGGCAAATTAATTTTAAAAAGGGGAGAAATATGTCCTTACTGCTCAAGGGCATACTCTCCAAGGAGGGATCGTTAAATAAGGAAATGTTTCCAATGACACATACTTTGAATTATGCCATATGTAAATTTCAAAATATCATTTTCATTTGTCTTACCAGCATCTATGCATTTATGTAACCTATTTGAGTAATTGTGAAGACATTCATCTTTACATGATACAGATGTCACAGATAGATACACCTATGGAAATGTTATATGTTCATACCTCTGAACTTGGTAACTTTTAAAATAATAATTTCATTTCTTAAACTAAGACAATAATGTAGTAAAAAATAAAATGAAAAAAACCTTTAATTTTTCTACATTTTACTTAGTCATAGATTCTTATTCAGTGCCTAATCATCTCCAGGAAAACAAGAATTAACTCTCCAACATCTTCAGCATTTTTCATTTCAATGTTTTTTCAAACAAATACCACTTTAATTTTGAATGACAAAGTGGGAATTTAGGCAATTTACAAGGCATTTACCATCGCAGTTTAGAGACTGTTCAGAAATTTCACAAGAATCTCTTTCACCTCAACATGAATTCTATTCTTTCCTCTCCCTTTATAAAGGCAGTTGCTAACCTGGTAAGTTTATTTTGGCAGTCAAATTGTCATTAGCAACCTGCAATACTGCCAAAGAAGAAAGCTGAAGCTTAGCGCAGCAGTCAGTCTATACTTTTAAGTAATTGCAGTTTTCTTTTTCTTTTCCACACAAGTCAAAACAGTAAAAACTTACAAAAGACTGGGAGTCTAAATAATGCCCTGAACTTTTAAAAATTTTATTTTAAAGTGCTTGTAGCTGAATAATATTATTTGGTTCTCTGTTTTCCTCTCTTTGTCATCATAATTACCACTTAGAAAAGTTTTTTAGCTCATAAGATATCATCCTGATTGATATCAGGTAGACACAGGAAAACTGCTTCCTAGCTTTGTTGATTACTTACTGCAATTATTGAACTTTAAAGTGCATGGGTCCATTTGGTTAGTGCTCTTTCACAGATTTCTTTGGTTTTCTTTCAGAAATATATATAGGAGAAGCTGAGGTAAGACCTGGTTAAAGAATTAGTTGATTTTAAAACTGCTAACAAGCTGACTTTTACTTCAGATTTCTAACTTTTGATTAGAAGTGCCCATCAGACACAGATAACTGTGTCTTATTGTGTGATTTCAGATTTTGGTAAGAATATTTTTATTTCTTTGTTTTCAAATCACCAAATATTAGATAATAAAAAGATTGATTATGTTTGTAAGTAATAGAAATCCACATTCATATTTAACTAATACTAAGCAAGTTTTTTGGGGGAACTGGAGTGTACTACATTAAAGAATGTGTTTACAATGTTCCTGCTGTCATTTTCACTGTGAAAGATACCTGCTGTTCAGCCTTAAAAGGTCACATAGTCTTGGCTTCCCTGACTTAATCAATATAAACTACATGTCTCTGCATCAGAATAAACAGCCACTGCTGCCTCTTCTCCTTCTTCTAGATGAAGTACTGTGCTGTTCCTGATCTCCTCTTGCCTCTGGGTCAGTCTTTTCCCACATTCACAGTCAGTGCATAGGGTGCCTGTAAAGACAAAAAGAACACTGGAGCAATGTTAATGCAGTTGTATATGACTGATTGCACAACCTCAGCAAAAATTGATCTTCCCGTCACCCCTTCGAGTCCACTAATGTCATGTTGTTTTTTCAGAGAGACTTAAGCGTACTTGATAGACTCATTCTCAGGTATTTCATTCTAACCTCAGAGGGAGTAAAGGATAGGGTGATAAGCAAGGTCACTGGCTATTGAACTGAAATTAATTAAATGATGAATGGTCTTTCAAGATAATAATTATCATACAAGTATTTCAGCAAATTTCTGAAGGCCTCCTACTCAATGCAGGATCATATTCAGCTGGGGTTTTATTACCTCCAAGGGTGGAAATGATACAACCTCTCTCAGCAACCTTTTGCAATATTTGACCACTATAACAGCATTTTTGTTATGGTTGGAATTTTCTTAAATTTATGACCATTTACTCTTGTAATGTCACTGGGTGTGACTAAGAAGAATCTGGCTCTATCTCCTTTACTCCTATCTATCAGAAATTTATTGACTTTTTTCTACATCTCTTTCAGTTGGCCTTGCATGGATTTTGTGGGGTGTTTCAAAAAGGTTCAGGGGTTTCTTGTTTCACTGCTTAGTTGGGTTTTTTTTTCGTGTGTTGTCTGTGTGTATGTGGTTTGTCGTTTTTATTTCTCATGTAGATTGCTAATGTTTTAGAATGAAAGTTACTTGAGGTCAGAAAATAAATTCTGAGACTGCATTATAATTATTCTATTAGATGGCAATGGAAAACATTTGAAGACAAATTTCAGATAGTATTTATTTTGGTTCATTGCATTACAGCTTTAAATGCTTAAAAACATTGTCTGTATTCCTGTTGAATTTGGGATTGTATTTAAAAGAGACTGGCATTCTTAGTCTACTGATAATTTTAAAAATTACTTTGACAGAATAGGGAACACATTTCTTTAAAAGCATGATAAAAGTGAAAACTGTAATTTAGAGCTTTTCGGATCAATCTGTCTGTCTGTTGAGTAATACACCGTCTCTTTTGGTGTAATTGTTGGGAATAGGTGCAAGAACACCTGCATAAATGGAGGAGCTTTGCAAATACATTTCTAGGAAGTTTCTATAGCCTTCAAATATTAAGAAAATTGAGACATGCATACATTTTGCTCTATCACTCTTTGCATTCCACTAAGTCAGTAATAAACTTTTTTCTCAGAAAAATAGCACCTATTTCCTTGTTCAGGACTCTTATTCACAGGTCCTTTTATCCTGAGTTGTTCTGTTAATCTGATATGTAACACAGTTTTGCAAACAGTAGTAGTGGTACAAAGGTGAGCTTCACAGTTCGAAGCATGAACTGGGAAATACCTACAGTCAAAGTTACTGTCAGAGGAAAAGGATTGTGTGTAGCATGAGATGAGCATCTTTTGGGGACCAAGTGAAGCATGACAATTTAAGTCTTGATTTGGTGTTGCTTCATTCTGGGGAATAAAAAGGGAGTTGTGGATACTGATAAGATATAAATAAACCAGCTCAAATAAATGACTGTTTTTCTGTTTTGTTGGTTTGTTCTTACTTTTTATTTACTTTATTTCTTCTGAGTTAATTGAAGAGTACTGTGAATATTTGCTGCCTTGTCAGGTTTGGAATCAGGACTATTATATAAAACTAGAAGGATTTTGAAGGCGCTTTTTTTCCTCAAAAATTCTTTGTTTGTAATAACTGAATAGCACAAATTGCCATAGTCATTAAAAGAAAAAGTAACAGAGAGATATTTCATGGTCTGGGTTATACGGAAGGTTCAGACTAAATTACCTAATTATTTCTGTTACCACAAATTGAAATCAATTATTGCACCTGTGAAACCAAAATACGAAAGTGAAGAAAGACAATTGAGACTAATGAGAGAGCTTAGAATTTTGACTAAAAGTATCTCTTTTAGGAGAAGCAGCATCCTAAAGTCTGTAATCTTCTCAGTGTTGTCTAACTACTTTTGAGGAATACATCTGGTCCAGGTATCTGGGCTCAAAAGCTGCAGATGGAGATGCAGACTGGGCTTGGGTGGGAGTCCGAGACAAGAGGTTCTGAACTGTCAAACTTTGGGATAAGAAAGGGAATGATGATGGGTGGTGCCAGCCATGTGAATGGACTGATCTTTTGTATAACAGAGGAAATGAAAAGGGGCAAACAGCAGTGATCTGAATGGACACGGACACATGGGCAGGAGTGAGGCCCCAGGAGCAAGAGCGAGACCTGCAGACAGACTGTGAGGATATAAAAGCCATGGGGTTCCCTGGGTGGGGCTCCCTCCTCAGAAGC